>CAJNIZ010001137.1:92606-106683 GCA_905231905.1 Symbiodinium pilosum | reverse complement strand
AATGTGGGACCTTGAAAGTCCCAAAATACGTACTCCCAATTTGAGCTATGTTTTGGGGGGGGGAGCAAAATGCAGAATCCCAAGCCATCGAGGGAGCAGCTGAGTGTTGTCGTGCTCCTTTGGTATATTGCTTGCCGTGGCGGGCAAATGTCCTGTTATGGTGAGTATGTTTGTTTTGTTCTCGTGGTTGCAACGCCCCCTCCCAGCTTGGATTTCTCGAAAGCTATGAGTGAAAAACCGTCAAGGACGTGCAGAATGAGAAGCAGTTAGCAAAGCGTGGTTCAGAGGAGCAACTGCCGTGCAGACACTATCCGCATCACCTGGTGCCTGTGCAGGCGAAGGCACAGTCGAGCAAAATGGACGAACTGCCAGAACTAGCCAGCCACCGCAACAACACTGCAGCAGCTGGTAGAGCAGGAGCCGGGGCAGGAGTAGGGGTAAGAGTAGGAGTGAGGGCGTAGGAGTAGGAGCATGAGAGAGCAGCAATGGCACCAAATTCATGCTGCAGCTGCTGCAGTGATGACGCCAGGGGATAAAACGAGGCACTCCCTACATGCGGCTTTATTCTGAATCGCCTGAAGCATGAAAGATTGAAAGTCTAGCAAGGCAAATGAAAAGGTAGTGCAGACAGCAAGGACGCCATTGTCCCTCCTACCCGCCCAACCCTCAAGATCCTGTATCCCTCCGCACCTGCATCCCGACAAGCCCGAACATGTGAAGCGTGCAAAAACTCCATTGAGGTCCAAATCAGTGACAATTACACACAATTACTGTAGGCACAAACCAACATTTATCAACTGAAGCCCTCAATGTCTTGCATATCAAGCATTTCGTAGGGTCTGCGGCCTGCTCACTTCCCCGCTCACCCACCTCCTGCACGCCTCCCTCCTCACAACAGCCCCATGCATCCACGGCTGTGTACGCTGTGTTCAATCGCATCACGGACAAAACATCGCCGAAGATGCGCTCCCTACAGGTGCCCCTGCTCTGCAAATCGGGTCCTTCACCAACATGCCACGTCAAATTTACGAGCGTTGGAGGTTTGAGTGAATGCTGCAGGTTTTCTGTGAAAGCAACGTGGTCATTCTCGGGCAAAGGGATTGATATCAACGGAGAAATGTGCTTGCCTAAGGGGTGGTTTGCCCACCCAGAGATCTTCAAACTGATCGAGCTGCGTTCACTGCCGTGGCCCCAGATTGAGAATCGAGGGGCTCTGACGAACGTTTTGAGGTGGTGCTTGTGGCAGCGAGCATTGAGATGCACTGAGGAGTACTTGAAACCCATCAGCAAAAAGTTGGGAACAGATCCGGCAAGTGTGGTCATCCTCGCAGAGGCAGGATATGAGAAGATATGCACTTTCCCATGTTGGTGGCGCATGCTGATGAAATCTAGAGGAGCGCTTCCAGAAACGGACCGGGCGACCTTTGCCCTTGATGACAATCCAAGTGGGCTTCCGATTGCAAGAACGCTTTCAGTACAGATTGACAAATGATTTCACCTTGAGCGTGGCAGACAAATATGGCTTTCCCCCAACTGTGGATCGTATAGGTCCTGATTTAGCAATTCAGCAAGCTGCTGAGAATGTGGCAGCCTGTCTGTTCGCCCTGAGTGATGATTCAACTAAGAGATTCTTGCGGGCGGTACCTGAGGAGGCAGTCCCAAAGATCCTCAAAAAACATGGTTTGTGAATTTCTGTGAGTTTTCGCTGCAGTTCCACTCCAGGATCAATAAGGTCTTCGTCTGCCGCCCCAGCCGCAAACATGGATTCATGGTCATCATTTTGGTTTCTGGACAATGCGGAAAAAGGATGCCGTGGCGTTGGATGCAATGAATGCAGCCAACTTTCCCTTGAACAGCCTCAACAGTTTGTGCATTTTCCTGCTTGCAACTGCAGCTAGCTGCCCAAGTAATGTGGACAGCACAAAGGCCAGAAATACCATCCGTCAGCTCACACGTCAAAATCCATTGCCTCAGTCATTAATTTAGGAGCACTCAGTCAGTTGCAAAGATTTGCAGTGGACTGCTGGCTCATGGGCTTGCCAAAGCTAGCAAGCAACGCGCAATGTTGGACTGGGCCGTTCAGCTGGTCCCAGGCTTGTACGTGTGACTTTGCATGGTTTTGCACGTGCCTGCACGCTTGAAGTTCAGTGCAAAGGCTTCTGATCTTCTACACGACGGTCTCCAGGACGCAGAGCAGAATTATGGTTTCAATGGGCCTGGCAGCCTCATCATTGTGAGGTAAACAGCTCATATCTAGCACCAAGTTTCGGTTTACGTGTGGTTTAGGGTTCCAGCAGCAATTCTGATCGCAGATGTTGCCTGCTTTGGAGCAATTGTTTGATGGTTGATTATCCGGAGCCCTCTCATTCCCAACTTGCAGGGAGGAGTTTGCAGCACGCTGCAGACGATCCATGACAAGATCCGCAGTGGTGATAGTGCGCTGGCACTCACTGAGGCTGGGCTGTCGTTCCAGCGTCCTTTTGTACCTCATGTTGTGGCACATGCCCTGATTTCAGCCCGCAGTCATGTCGAACTTGAGCAGTTATGTTAGAACTTTATCAAGGTGAGTGACAAGCTTTTCAGTTCACAAGGATGCAGTGTTACTTTTCAAGGGGGGCTGGGTAGCAGGTCCATGTGTGCCCTTCTTATGGTCCAGTGCACGCCCCCATTAATTTCAGAATGCTATTGCCAGCAGCACTATTGCTGCTGCTGCTGCTGCTACTGCTTCTGCTCCTGCTACTTCTCATGCTACTGCTACTGCTATGCCGCTGATTATAGTCAAGTGTATGCCCTTTCCATTATTGTTATCATTGTTATTATTGCGACCACCACCACCACGCCCGACCCCGCCATCGCCACCGCCATTGCCACCGCCATCGCCACCGCCACCACCACCCCCCCACCGCCACCGCCACCGTGCCGCTGCCACCGCCACCGCCACCGCCACGACCATGCCCGCGACCACGACCACGCCCTCGACCACGCCCACGATCACGCCCACGACCACGATCACGACCATGACGATGACCACGACCACCACAACGACGACGACGACGACGACGACGACGACGACCACGACGACCACGACGACCACGACGACCACGACCACGACCACTACGACCACCACGAGCACCACGACCACCACGACCACCACGACCACCACGACCACCACGACCACCACGACCACCACGAGCACCACGACCACCACGAGCACCACGACCACCCACGACCACCACGACCACCAAGACCACCAAGACCACCACGACCACCACGACCACCACGACCACGACCACCACGACCACGACCATATGGTTCGAACTTTTTGTCGACCCCTCATGCATCGTGCTAGAAAAGCTTCAGACAGCTCAAGCCTGTTTTGCTGATGCTTAAGCCTTGTTCAATGCCAGTGTTTGCGAATGTAATCTGATCTAGTCAACGCTGGCCTACATATGGTTCAAGCGTGATTGCCCGACACGCAATGCAATATTCTAAAAGTTTTAAACTGACATCATCCCTCGCTTGGTAACAAAGGTTCAAACTTTCTCTGAGACATTATTTGCCAATGTACATTAATTACAGATGGCTCAAGCTTGTTTGTCAAACTCCCAGTTCATCGTGTTGAAAGTTTATGAATTGATGTCAACCTGCAGTTGGGCATGTTTCTTTATTGTGTTGTGTTTTCTGATATTTTGACAGCAAATTGAACTCCCTTGTAGAGCATCCTCATCAGTCTGCTCAAAATGAGCTCTCGCGTGGAGATTTCTCACATTTCGATCCCATAATTAAGCTCCCGTGTAATTAGAGCATCCTCAAAATTCGGCCCGAAACTGAGCTCTTGCGTAGAGTGTCTTCACATTTTGATCTACAGAATTGCCCAGGAAACCAAAAACCAACTAAAAACAATCCCCACCCCAACACGTAGGTACACCATCTTCCCCCCGGAACCATTTCAACCATAACGCGTAACTCCTACACCCTAAACCCCCAAACGCCTTGACCCTGAACCCTGATCCCTAAACTGGGGGCCTATGCCGCCGACTTGTGATGATGGGCGGTGCCCTCCGACCTCGATGGCGTAGGTCAACGCAAGATGATGGCCTGCTTCCGCGCCGCCATTTGAGCAGTAGCATAGAGATGGGCGCGTGTGGGCTGATCAGGATTTAATTGTTTTAATTAATTTTCAGTTTATTTATGATTTGATTTATGATTTTATTTATGAGTCCAGAAATGTTGATGATGTTTTTTTTTTTAATGATTTCATTTATGGGTCCAGAAATGTTTATGATTTGAGTTATGATTTTAATTCTGGGTCCAGAAATGACTATGAATTGCATAAGAAACAAGCACCCAGAATTCTATTTAATCTAGTTTATGGATCTGTTTCAGCCTGATTTCCTTCATCATGTCATGTAGGGACCTGCTATTCAGATTTAGGACGTATAAGGGCTCCAACTCTTACACGACATCTTTGGGGGCCTGCTCTCCAAAATGCGGTCTGGATTGTGATTGCACTGTGCACCACACATGGAAGTGTTCTGAGATCTTTCTGCCTGAGCCTCCGAGCACAGAGCTCTAAACAAGACCTTGGCAGACTATAAGACGTCACTGCTAAATCCTTCCAATACGGGACCTCTTTGGGGAGACCTACAATGGACCTACAATTATTCAACCCTTGCCGTTTCATGCAGAGGACAAGAAAAGATGAATGTGAAAACTGAAATGTAAATGAGCCTTACGCTCTACCAAGTCACTGGCTCACTAGCTCTTGGCCGCTCAAAAACTCTGCAAGCCATCCCTTGTCAAGTCCCAAAACGAAGACATAAGACCTTGAACCCCAAAGCTTGAGACAAATCCCTTTTGGCATCCCTGCTGAGTCCGAAGCTTGTAACGTCATGCGTCGGGGTGCTCTCCAAACTACCCGGACACAGAAAATTAGCTTACATGGTTTGTCTCAAATGCCGAAAAATGCTTTGCAAATGGTAGCGTAATCACGGCCGCCCCTGAGACAACACCGCCTTCGCGGCGTCATACAAGGGCTTGCAAATAAAATCCTCTGGAACCAAGTTGGATGAAATCTTAGGCATGGCTTTGCGCACGAGCCTTTCTCGCATCTCTCGGTCGCTCAGCGACAGAGCAAAGGTAAACACACTCTCAACCCACAAAGCTGTGCCTGCTGTGTACGTCCTGATGCCGTCCTTGCCCTCATCCTTGAGGCGGGTAGCGAGGATGGGAAACACCGTCAATCGACCAACGAAGCTGCGGAGGGACTCGTTGGCCTCACTGTCAGGGTTACGATTGGGACTCGTGCTTACCCCAACTTGTTTGCTTCACGCAGGGTGAGCCAGATGACTCAAAGAGGGGCCTAATAGTAGCGGTGCTGCGTGGGTACCGCAAATCCTTTCCTTCAAGGCAGACCCGAAATTGACGCTACAATCCACTACAAATCATAGCTTCCAAATGTTGGCACTTCCGTCTTACCATAATTACCCGCCATTTCTAACCAACAAACTTAAGAGCAACACCAAAACGCGCCTCCTTCAGGACACCAAGGGCCTCCTCCACGTCATTGCCGGGCAGCGTGTCGATGCTGTCCTTGGTGAGCTTCACAGCATCCTCCACCGACGCGCCCTGGGGAAGCGTAGCCTTCCAATCTTGCGCACCGCCGGACAACATGCCCTTCGTGAGCTGCACAATTTTGCCTGTTGCGTCCTGGACTTGCTTCACCAAGAAGAAGCCGTGCTCTTTGGCGCACTGCTGGAAGTCCTCATTGTCGACAAGTTTGTGGGCTGTCGGGCTTGTCATTGCATCCAGGATCTTCATCTGCTCCGGCACATCGCATTGACCAGGCTCGACCTTGAGATCTGCCGCTGCATCTGCCACTGCCCTGACCTTCTTTGCGAGCTGCAGCAAGGAGAGCAGCATGGTGGCTTTCTCATCCTGGAACACGATGACTTGCGGACTCTCCCCAGTTTTGAGATACGTCTGTACCTCGTCTCGGAAGCGCGCAGCATTGAGCATGACATCAATCTGCAAGCAGGCATGCCTGCAAGGCCCCTCCTTGTCCTTCAAGGTCTCCAGCATGGTCTGCAACCGCCTGGCTGCCACCCACTCTGTGGCCTGCTCCTGGAAATAGTTGCCATCCGTATCCTAGGTTCGGATTTCGGGAGTGTAGGGCTATAGGGGTTTTAGGGTCTACGCTTTGGGAAGTTAGGGGCGTAGGGCATAGGGTAGGGATTTAAGGATTGGGCTTCAGGGCTGCAACTATGTCAGCCTGCCATAAAATGACGAGGAGCAGCATGGGATCCCTACTCTTAAGGCATGAGACGGCAATTCACAGCTACAGGAGCTCGAGAAGTCTGGGCGAAGACAATACATGAAAAACAACAAACCGAAACATGCTCTCCTACCATCCGCGCACCAGCAAAAGAAATAGCATCACTGCAGGACTGGGACTTCAAACCTTGGATCTAGGAAATTGATAGGGGTTCAGGTCGCCAATTCTGCCCAGGGGTCCACGAACTCCTTGGCGTACTTCGTGACGTGGTAAGCAATCGCTCGCCACACGCCGTGCTTGATCTTCTCGTCCAACTGCTTCAAGTCCATGTCCTTGATGGCGTCCAGGAAGGCGTTGGTGTCCGGAACTGGGTCACCTTCATTTCCCAACCCTTCGTTAGGGTAGTTGTCCAAAATCTGCTGCGAGGCGGTGCGGGTCAAGGCCTCTGTGTTGAGCTTGCGCCGCCTGGATAGCGCACCTGTCGTTTTGGCAACATCCTTGTCCTGGTTGTGAGGGCCTAGCAACTCGTGAAGAAGCTGGACCTCGGCAGGGCCGAAGTTGCTTGCTTCGTCCCCGCTCGCGCTGACAAGCTTCTCGGTCACCTTCACGAGACACTTCCTCAGCTCCGTGTCGAAGGGCTTGAGCAGGCCAGATCGCAGACCCTTCACGAACTTGGGGCGGTAGCTGTGGCAATTTTTCAAAATCTGCGCCGTGAGAGAGGATAAGGCTGTCTCATCCGTCACGGCCTGCAAGGCTTCCATCATAGTCACCATGGATGGCATGAGCACGATTGTTTCTGGTCCTCTGGTCAAAAGGTCGTCGATGAAGGGGAACCACGGGTTTTTGTCTTGCTCCCCTTCGCTCTGGAACATGCTCTTCATGGCCTGCAAAACGAGCTCGTCGCCTTTGTAGTTCAGAATCGCCTCGAAGTCAGCAACCTTTGAGTGGGTATGTCCAGGGCGGGGATCCAAGAGGCACACCACGGATGAACTCAGCTGTCGAAACACCTCGAACGCATCTTGGATCTCCTGCTCCATCTTGCCCAGCGTCTCCTGCGTGTCTTTGGCGTGGTAGGCCATCAAGTAGATCTCGCACCATGCCAAGAGCTTCCGGCGGTTGGCGGCAGGGTCCTGGAGCGCCCCCATCCACACGTCCGACGCCAGGCCCTCGAGCAGGTGACGCTGGCAGTCCTACGGCAGATAGGGGCTTCTCGATGTCGCACATATCCCTACAACATACGTATTTTAGTGGCGGCGCGACATGATTTGGGTAGGGTAGCTGCAGGAACCTGGGCGTGACGCTACGTTCAACCTTTTGAAAGGACACAGGATCTTGGAAAATTGTTCCACGAACCACTACCACCATTACTGCTGCCTGCCCTGTCAGGGGAGTCTGCCACTGGAAACACAGAACATACTATGATGCCTATCGCGGCCTGCATCCAAAATCCTAAACTGTTCATGAGTCCTCCCTACACACAAACGATACCATGCTCACGTGTAGGCAGCGCAAGGTACTGGAATGGCTCCGTGACTCTGACTTGGCAAAGCTGGGGTTTAGGGCTTTGGGTTTAGAGATTTAGGGTACGTGTGGCCACACTTCTTGCCTGCGTTGTTCGACAAACCTCAACATGAAACTATAATGCAAACCGTAGCACGTCTAGGTAGCAAAAAGGGGGTATGTATACGTAGTGATGCCCAGGAACCCCGGATGGCCTACACTACACGCGCAGAAAGTGGGTAAGATGCCGAATTCTTCGGTAAGCTTTTGATCGCGGTGCCGCGCATGCCTTCCAAAACAGACGTCATCAATTGGAGGATCGCGCGCCACCGTACCCTGTGACTGTAAGCTGGGGGTAAACTTGGGACACGGGTGTCTTACTGTGTCTAAAAATTCCACAAAAACGTATCTTTTTCGCCAAAGCAACTTTAAACCTCCTCACAGGGCTGTCTGGAGGAATGAGCAGCGGCGTCCTGAGCGGCCACCTTCTGCTGCTTCAGCATCTCGTCGCGGTCAAGGCCCTTGAAGCGCGCCTCGAAGTTCAGCTTGTCCTTGAAGCAGTCAAAGGCCCAGCGGAAAGTCAGGTTCTCCTCGCTCAGAGTTGTCTCCGCTGTTGGCTGCCACATGCTCGTCCAGCCAGGAGCGGACGATGTCCGCGCACTGCCGCTCGCACAGCTGGAGGCGAATGTCAAAGGGGAGCTCCACGTTGCACTTTGCTACCGCGTGGATAGCCGCCTTCAACGTCGCCAAGTCCAACTTCTGGATGTCGGCCTGGATGATCGTGTCCACGTGCTCCACCAGCGTAACGCGGTTCTTCAGCAAGTTTCCCTCCTTCATCCGCTGCTGCATCATGGTCTCCACGAGCTTGCGGGCCTGCGCAAAATCGAAAGCAGGGACGCAAAGCCATCAGAAGGATACTGCCAAACCCAGCTACAACCCTGTGCCACCTTTGCTTCCTTACTCACGCTAAAATCTGACATGGTTCTGCTGCGGGCGCTTTGATTCCCAAGAACAGAATGAAAGTGGGAGTAGAATAGAGAGAAATCTGCGTGACACGAGGACTGACCTTGCTATCGCAGGTGCCTGTTGAAGCATGGAACTGAGAACTGGGGCTGGAAGCTTGAGATTAGATTTCTGGGGCTGAAGTGGGGCACACTACACTGGAGCGCAAATTCCAAGACGACACAGGTAGCAACAGGATCAGTAGTCAGTAGTCATAGTAGAGGGGATGCAGGTGTGGACACTGACAAACACGTGTCACTGATGCACTCAGCACTAGTATTAGTATTAAGACCCTGTCCCCGCGGAGCTGGTGTCCGATCGGCTTGCGGGTCTCCAAGTTCTTGTGCGGAACCAAGGACGCGAAGCAGGGGTAGACCTTCTTCAGGCGCAGGGCCGCCTTGCTCAAGACCGTGTCTCGCTGGATGTACTCCGGCAGGTCTTCGTTAGCGCGCGCTTCCTTCTCGACCCCGTCCTCGTCCTGGTTTTCCTGCTCGGCCTCTGCGATCTGCTCTTTCGCACTGGGGGCAGGCTTCTTGGCCTTCTTCTTGGCGGCCTGCGGGGCCTGCAAGCCTGCAGTGCCGGTGCTCAAGGTCGGGGCTTGGCGCAAGGGCGGGTTCATCTTCATCTGCGCTGCCGCAACTGTCTTGTCGTCCGCATCGTCGAGGTCGCTCACGTTAGCGTCGGAAACCCCAGGCTCGGACTCGCCCTGCTCACCCTCCACGCCCAGGTCGTCCTCACCCTCGATCTCAAGGCCTGACTCCTGCGTGAGGCAACTTACGTACACTTGCGTATACTTCCCTCCCTCGATTAAACTCTGGCAGGATTCGCAACCGACAAGACATTCCTTCGCAGATCACGACACCTGCGCACAAGCCGACCCGTGCAGCGGAGCACACATGTTCGTTCCTACATTTCCTACATGCCAGGACTACAAAATGGCTCCTGCACGAATATCCTCGAAGCAAACACCTATCTTACCTGCGCGCTCAATTTCAAACAGACCCTCAGCTCTGCAGATGCGCCCCGGACAGTCCTGGCGCAGCACCTCCTCGCAAGTCTTCAGAACACTGGGGAGGGTTGGCAAGCGGTGGCGGCCGCTGCTCTTGCAGGCCGCGTCAGCTTCGAGGAGTAGTACTTGAAGAGGTCCTGACCCTGGTCGGCTCTCAGCTGGCTTTCGGGTCTGAGGCGTGGCTCCTCCAAGCGGACTTCGGACGTGTGCGCCAGCCTCACTTTGCGGCACCAGCGAGCGACGCTCTCAGGAAAGTCGCGCAAGCTGAAGTAGAAGCCTGACAGCACCTCCGCCTTGTCTTCCACGGGGACCTGCCCCTCTGTGAGGGCCAGTTTCCTCCACCAGGCCGACCCTTGTGGCTTCCCTGGCAGAAGCTTCTCCAGCTCGCTCTTGGTCAAGAAGGCAACGTCAAAGAAGACGGTACGGGTGCGGCTTTCCAGAGTGTCCACGCTGGTCGGGCTTTGAAACCTGAACTTCAGAATCCCGACCTCTTTCTTGATGCGCTTGGCTGCGAGGAAGTGCTTCTTCAGCTCGTCCTTCGCGGGCGTGCGTGTGACGCTGTTCACAGCGTCCGCGACCTCCTCAAAGCTCTGCTGTGGAAACGCCTCTACGACGGTCTCCAAGCAGACCCGACAGCCTTGCCCAAGTGGAGTGCCTTTAGGGTCGAAGGCGCCCCAAAACTCGCCGGCCTTTCGGACGTCCTAGCGCGCGGCAGGTGGATTGGGGTACGCAAGAGACTCGGACTCGCTACGACGCCTGCAACAGACAGCGGAACTGTCAGCAGCATCAGCGCACGCCGCCGCAGCAGCAGTAGCAGCAGCAGGCAGCGGCAGCAGCAAGCAGCAGCAGGAGGCAGCATGCAACAGCAGCGCCAGCAGCAGCGAGGCAGCGGCAGCGGCAGCAGCAGCAGGAGCAGCATCAGCATGCGCTCACAGCCCACTCTAAATTCTGCTTGAAGACGCTCACCGGGATCCTTCTTAAAATGTTGGGATCTCGGTAAATTCACAGCGAATAGCGTCTACCTCGATCTTTCTTATAAAAAGAAACAAGTTTACCCCGATCCGTCAATGGTGGCTCTCTCAGATGCACCCAGCAAGATACCGACACTGCTACATGCGGCCCCGCCGCTCCTCCGGGGCGCGGCCGCACGTCAGGCAGCTCACGGCTACCTTCTTGGCCGCACGGGCGGAGTCCGAAGGCGCTCCGGAGCGCTTCCCTGACTTGCGAGCGGACTGCAGCTCCACGGCCTTCTGCTCTGCCTCTGGCGTGGCTTCCTCCTGCGCAAAGAAAGGGAGGCATACTGTTCTTACCCTAATGCCCTAAGCGCTTGGCCATCAGAAGGCTAGAAGCCAAGCTACTACGCGAACAACGGCAACAATGCATTGCACACAATTCGCATGCCCAGAGCGTCGAAAGCACGCTGGTGTACTTGCTAGTCGGGCAAAACTTGTAGCGGATCACAGGCGCTAGCTAGCAGCTAGCAGTGAGGCTGATTTGGAGGCCACAGATGCAAAGCAAGCGCCCTGCCTGCACCTGCTTCAGCTTCCTGGTCTTTGAGGGGGCACTCTTCTCCGGCTTCGCAGGCGCCTTAGCCAAAGCCTTAGCCTTGGCTTTCTTCTGCGCGGCCAGCTGGGCCTTGCTCAGCTGCTGCTTCTGTTTCTTTGGCGCCATGTCACGGCGCAGTCGGTGCAGACTCAAGGCTACTGTCTCACTGCCAGTCAGCGCCAGCTGTGGCACGTACTTGTGGCTGAGCCATAAAAGCCGGCGCGAAGGGCACGTGTACAGTGTACTGCTACGCTGTGTCCCTGGCTGCCCTTTGCGCTGCGCGGAGACAAGTTTGAGTTCTCGCACGAGGAGCAGCTAGCAGAGGCTTCAGGTCCAGGAGAGCAGAGGGGTGCACGGTCTGCTTGCGAAAATCTTACCTCATTACCATGCGCCTTGGAAGGAAGATATTTGCCCTCTGCAAGTTCATTCCTGCTATAGCCTAACCTGCCGTAGCTGCAAGCTGAGTTAAGGTGGCGTCTGAAGTTCTGCGCCCCCTGCTGGCCCATGCCTGGCCAACGGCGCCGCTCAAAGCAGAAGATGACTGCGCGGACACACACACAGTACCTATTTGAATTTGTGAGCAGCGCAGCCCAGCGCAAGCCAAATCTCTCAAAGTTGCTGCCGCCACTGAACGCCTCAATTGCAAAAGGTTCCCACTCAGGCAGCGCTGGGCATGCGGATGCAAGCTGCGTTGCGCGAGGCCCTGTACACTGTTTGCCAAATGGAAAAAGGCAAAAGCTACTCAGCTGCTCTTGACACCTTGACCTTGATGTTTGCTCACGTGAGTTATGCCACTCTGGGTGTCTAAGCCACCACTACCGTTTGAGGGAATCTAGGTACAGAATCAAGAATCTAGATTCTAGATTCTAGATGTCATGCTATGGCGCATCAGGGTGTTCACGAGCGCTGCGGTAAGGCTACGGACACACTGTCCCTGGAGTGAAGCACTGCACCGACTACCTGGCCTCAGCCGGCCACCTGCGCAGTCTAGCAAGAAGCCAAGGCTTGTCTGAGTAGCCTGCAGCATCGCAGCTGTGAAACAAGTGAAGGTCTGGCCCTGCCATTGTCGCAGCTACGCTCTTGCTTGCTATTATGCGTTGCTTGGTTGCTAGGGCACACACCCACTCAAATCCGTCGTCTGAAAGTGTCCCGCTGTTGAGTGCACTCAGCGCAGGCGCTGCTAAAAAACTGTGCTGCAGCTCAACCAACAAAACACTAGTACTGAGTCCTACCGGAGACTCCAGGCCCTGGGCCCTGAGGCCTCAGTCACCGGACGGGAGATTCTTCAAGGCATACGCGGCCAGGATGCACACAGCTGCGCAGGGGAGGGCCATCCCTTCGCCGGCTAAAGATCGCAGTGAACTATCCTCCGTGTCAAATGGAACAGCCATGGTGCGCGGGTGGCCTTGCATGTAGAGCAGCTCCCGCCCAGATACCCGACGCCGCTCGCCAAGGTGAACGGCCTTCACCCCTGTGGTGAGAGTACCATTCGTGCCGTCCCTACCAGCGAAACTCTTGCCTTGGGGACTCCGGGAGAGGTCTACCATGGTCGTGGCGATGCACTCGCGCACGCGGGCCTTGGAGACCGGCTTGTTCAAGTCCACACCCTTCCGTGCCATCTCTTCCAAGACGACGCAGTTCAAGATGGCGCGTTCCCGGGGGGTGGGTTCGTAGCCACGCAAAGGTTTCTTGAGCAGATCGAAGGGCATCGCCGACGCCTTCACCTTGAGCTGCCGACGCCACGTCGCGATCTCGCCCGCCCAGGCCTCCTCTTGTTTTGTCGGGTTCCTCGGACGCTTCTGTCCTCGCTTCTCCTGTCTTGCGCAAGCTACGCGTGAATGCAACACCTAGGACCTAGGACCTAGGCGGCGCACCCTAGCCTAGCGCATGCCAGGAAGCAAGGGAACATATTCTTTCGGGGCTCTTTGTTCCAAGCGATGTGAAGCGTGCGCAGGCTCCATTTCAAAACAACACCGCAATGCTTCGCACGATTGCAATCTGTCACATGTCGTCTTGTGAGCGCCGATGCAACTGCAGGCCCCAGGGTCTCCGAAAAAAGAAAAAAGACAATCCGCCCACGCCTTCCTGCGTAGCATTACGCCGTCGAGGCACTCAAGAAACCTCCGCGCCAGAAAGCAACGCCCCACATTCATCTTCTATGCTAGGGCCGACCGTAGACAGGGAGATGCCCCTCAGTTATGATGTTGGTTAGAAACAACGTATAGTATAATAGGGGTATAACTATACCAATAATTCTAAGTTGTATAAGTTCCAGTTATGGGGTTTACACTCATGCCCCACCCTTGCACACCCAAAGCCCTCTGTTTGGACACCCCGTGTTACAGGAGCCAAGCACCCCAAGCACCCCACCCCGCCCCCACCACCGCCATTCCACAATCACCTCCCCAAAACCCCACCCCATTACCTAGCCGAGCCCCAACCACCCACACTACTCCACCCCACCCACACAGCCCCAGCCCAGCGCAGCCCACCCCACCGGACCCCACCCCCCCACACCGCCCAAACCCACCCCATCCCACCACCGCGCCCCAACTCAGTGGACTTGAAACCCCATCCCATCCAAGCCCAACCCTTGCCTTGTCTCAGCCCGCCCAACCCCATCCCAGCACGCGAGAGGGGGTGGGGTTGGGGAAGGTTGGAAAATTGGAAAACATTGAAAAACCTTCAGTTTTTATGTTTTTTAATGGATTTTTTATGGTTTTTTTATGGATTTTTTATGGTTTTTT
>CAJNIZ010001137.1:81208-92506 GCA_905231905.1 Symbiodinium pilosum | reverse complement strand
ATACAAAGCACTGCGGTATTCTTGCGTGAGAGGCGGCCCGTGCAAGATCACGAGCCGTTCCTGCAGAATCTTCCACAAGGCTTCTCTGACTTCAGAGGCTGCGCCGGCCTTCTGCATGGCCAAAGCAGAGGAGAGCACTCCTGTGACAAGAGGGCTGACCAACTCCATCATGTGACCCTGGGCGGACGCAGCCCTGTGCGCTGCGCACAAGCTGTGTGATTTGAGCCAGCCTTCACTGAGGAGCCTCTCCGCCTTGATCATGCCACTGAACCTGTCCGTGCAGGGAAAGGAGACTCGGAAGCCAAACTTGCCCGCCAGCTCCATTGGGATCGGCACATCTTCCATGACAGCCTCTTGACACATCTTGATATGTTCGGCTGTCTGCTTCTCAATGACATGCAGCCGACTCGGGGCATCTCCATGCAGTAGCATGTAGCGAGAGCTTTGGCTTCCGTCTGGAGGTGCGCGCAAAAGCATGAATATCCTATGCTTCGTTGACAGAACCTTGGCAGTGCAGCCAGCATGCCCTTCCCTACTCGAACTGTTCTTGCCGGCCTGCTGTCTAAGCTCTCCAGAGTCCAGCGCTCGCAACGTGAAAGGGCTCTCATCATACTTTCGCACGCGGCCAAGGAGCAAGCCCTTGAACCCTTGCACTTGGATGGCGTGCAGAGCCCGACGGAGTAGAACAGTCCACTGCATTCGCACGCGCTGCACCAAAGAAGAAGCCACCTGCGGTAATCTGCGGGACACGGTCTTCCGAGACTTGCCTGTGAGTTCAGCTTGGACGACGGTGCTCATTAACGTACCACTTCTGGAAAACAGCATCTCGGCCGGGTTGTCACCCTCGGCTTCCGCCTCAGTCAAAGTCCTGGCCTGGGCCTGAGAAGAATTGCGCACCGCCCAGCAGCGGAAGCAACCCAAGCAGCCCAGGCCGACTAATTTGGCCAGGGACCACTGACAGATCCGGAAGGCTGGCTGGGTCTGCGACGATTCCTGCAGGCTCGCCACGCTGCCCTAATCTTTCCTGTGCCAGCAGCAGCGATTGCTGCTCAATGTCAGGTTTCGTGTACTGGCTGCCACGCGGTCGTCCGCGAACAGGCGCAGGATTTAATGCAAGCCGCGCTGCTCCGCGAGCATGCTCCAGCCGCCGCCGAGCAGCTTCCTCAACTCCATCGTCTGCCGTTGCGAGGCGCTGCGCAACTGCTGCCCACCCAGAACCATCCGCCATGACAAGTGGACATGTCCTATTCACATCAATCTTTTCAATGCCTGACTATAGACATGCCACTCTAAGTAAGCTCCCCCAGTAAATGTTCTCGTGAACTCGGATTTGCAGAGGTCAATGCTTCAGGAACAAAAGCGCCTGCTAGAGCAGAAGCCACACATACAATTCACCCACCATGCGACGGGCAGGGAAGCAGAAAGGGCTGACTCAAGGCAACTTCTGTAAGGCCTGCGCTAACACCTGTCAGCTGTCACGAGCTTGCAAGTCGCCAATTGCTTTCTACCCGCAGACTAGGGAAGCTTCAGAGCAGATAAGCCATGCCGGGCACTCCTGCAGCGCCTGATGCTCATCCAAATCTTCATGTCAAGAAGCTGCACCGCCACGTGGTAGCCGTGCTTGAAGCTCTGCTGCCGGAGGTAGCGAATGAACCTGAGCTGCGTGGCGACACATTGCTCCCGCCCCACCATGTAAAGAAATGGATGCCGCCCAACTGCACTCCAAATACAGCCGAGGAGCTGCAGCAGCGGGGTGTCAGCGGAGCCCTTTTCCACTGGCTTCATAAAGCCGTCGGTGGTCTCCATAACCACGCTTGCTGGAGAAAATGTTTTCAGAACCGAGACCACACCGTCAAAGCTAAGCTTAAACAAGTCATGCTGGCAGACCGACCCTTCCTTGAACCTGTCGCCCCTCTGAGTACTAAAAGGGTTACACGGGGCACCGATCACCAGCAAACCTGGAGATCTAGGTACTTGACACCCCGATCTGTCGGGGTGCAATGCACACGGCCGTCCGTGCACCTGGTCGTCCAGGTTCTTGTGCTGATGCACAATGTTGTTCTGGTGGTTTGCTAAGTGAAAGCGCCGGTATGCCTCAACCGGCTCGGATGTGCTCCAGCAGGTATACGGTATGCCCAACTCCTACAAAAGCCAGCTGACATGTGAAAACTGCTTCGCACAAGGGTACCGGACCTACAAACAAAGAAAATCAGCACCACCATGGAGACTCTGATACAACGTAACTAGCACTCTGCTACATGTACTCAGTATACTCGCTGCATTGGCAACTGCCGAACAAACGCAACTGTCCTCGAGGACAACGGCTTCTGAGCAAGCCCCCGAACAGCAGCTGACCAAAGAAACTGGTTCTGCCAAGGCGTCCGGCAAGGACCAGCCAAGCTCAGCCAGGTGCTGACGCAGTAACTTCGCCCACCACACTCGAGAACTACCTTCACTGCCCTGCGAGCACTCGCCCTCTGTCTCTGAATGCAAAGCGTCTGCTTCCTCAATGCAGTCAACCACACTGTCAGAGTCGCTGCCTTCTGGCAGCGGCTCGCTGCGTTTTTCACGCAGCTCGACTACGGAGCATTCACAAAGACTAGCCGCCACGTCCGCCCAACCCATGGGCCAAAACAAAAAACTACAAGCACCTACTGTGCTGCCATGAGCCTCTGCCGGCGAGGCAAGACTTTCCTGAATTGCAGCTTCATGGGAAAGACATTCTGAAAGGGCACACGCGTGCCTACAACAATTCATACCTGAAACCTTGAAATACATTATATACCATGTCGGAGCCCGTAACACACCATAAGCGGAATCATAAACATCATTTGGGCCATAAATAGCACCATAAACAGAATCAGAAACATTTTCTGAACCATAAATAAAACCATAACCAGAATCACAAACATTTTCTGAACCATAAACAAAACCATAAACAAAACCATAAATTAATGTTGGCCGACCTATGGGTCACGAGCCAAGCTCGCACGTGATTACAGTAGCACCTACGTTATGCCCGGTACCGGCGCCCAGTTTGCCTGCGACCAGTACTGGTTGCCTTGTCAGGTTAATATCCAAATAGCTCAAAGCTCTGGGAGGGTCGTTGAGGCCCTGGAGCCCCAGCAAATTTCGGGACCACCTGAGAAAAGCAGCTCAAGTTTTTTAAATCCCTCCCAAACACCAAGCAGTCACAGCCTCTGGCAGCCTTCCAGCGGCCTCACTTCCAAGCGACCTCCGAAATAAAGGCTTTGAGGGTTGTGCTCGAACCTTTCTGGGAGGGTGAGCCCAGAGCTTCCTTCCAACCGCCTACTTCAAGCTCGGCTCTTGACGGCTGACCAAGATGCACCTAACCCTGAAATGAATGGTTTCAGTAGTTTGGCCGCCTCGGACGGCGTGGGGAGGATGAATGTGGTAGATGGCCGTAGCAGCATCAGGCTGTGAGACGTAGCATGTCGCTCAGAACATGCACTCGACATGACCCTGTGGCCTGACAATGTCTGGTTCCAAATTACCCTCAAGCCAAAACACTCTGAAACCCTTAAATCCTAAACCCGTAACCTTACCTTCTAAACCCTAGCTAGACCCTAACCCTAACTCCTAAAAGCTTCAGCTTATATTCCAAAGACATCTGAAGACCCAAACCCTTATTCCCTCAACCCCAAGACCTTAAACCCCAAACCTTAAGACCCTAAATACAAACCCATTACCCCCTAGTCCTAGCCGAAGCCCGCCTGAAATTCTAAAAGCAAGATGAGTGCCGCAGCCGGCACTCACAAACATATGCTGCAAAGGACAGGCAAGTGGATGCGAACTGGATCCCCCCTACCTTCCAAGGGTTCACACCAAGCCTGCGACAGAGACAATCCACAGTGGTCTTGCCTGGCGAAGGCACAGACGAATCTTCAAAAGCTTCATGACGCTGGCTCACAGGAAGGTGTAGCAGTTCTTCTGATTGCAGAGGCGAGTGTTTCAGATGAACTCATGCTTGTAGTTGTGCAGACCTCCAAAGCAGAGCGAACATGTCATGCTCTCCTTTTAAACTAAAGGGCTACCCAGCACCGTTCGAGCTTCCAGGGCTTTGTGAACACATTCACGCTAGCTCGCACTTACAGCCACTTGCAGGCAGAGTGTCTCTCGGCTTTCCGGAACTGGCAGGCGGCCATTGGGGCTGCAACAGAAGCGATAACGCTTGCGCAAAGGCTGTCGCTCAGGTTGGGGTCAGGAAAGTTGAGCTTGCCAAATGCTAATTTCTTTGAAGTTACATCAGAATGCCTGAGAGGTCTTTGGAATGCTACGCATCTTTTGCGGTCCTTCCTTATGCATACTTGCGGCTGGGGGAGTCTAATAAAGCATCTGCAGCCGCTGAACGTGCTCTCTGCCTCAGCCGTCGAGTTGTTGATCGACAACTCCGTGCTGAGACTTGCATGGCAGTGGCCCGCGCTCTTCAAATGGTATCCTCGCCAAATGCAGAAACTTGTGCTAGAGAGGCACGATCTTTCCATGTTCCTAGCATGCACACGCTCCGACCCTAAAATACGGCATCTGCTAAATCTTTGTCTGATTGGGAGGCTTTGCTGGCCTTGCGTGCTATGGATGACCGACCTGGCGAAGCTGTGGCCCAATCTCTGCTTGCTGAGGACGCACACCCAGCTGTTGGCGAATTTTTCACTTGCAAGGTAGCTGACTGAGAACTGATTCTTGGTCACTTCTAGGTCTTGATCTCGCAAGATGCCTGTCAAGAGGGATTAAGGCGTGGCAAGGGATTCAGGAAGGTTCTTGGCGAAGCTCTGGGTGCTGCGCACCTTGCTGAGTCTTGGTGCATGCGGTGCAGGCCCGCCAGGGAAGCAGTACGACTCTGTGCAGAGACAGACCTTTGTCTGGCTGCGGCACATAAGGTGCTGGCACCTTGATTGCACTTTTCAAGTACTTTACAATTCTTCAGGTCGTTCATGCGGTTGGCAACCAAGGAAAGGCCTACAGTACAGAGCAAACATGAAACTGACATTCTTTCACGGACGACCCCAGGTGGTCCTATGCTCAGTCCCCTATTCACGCAACATCACCTCTTAACTTCAAACCCTTACTTGCTCCCGCGAGGGAGCTCGTGCTGCCTGCGCAAGCAAGAACCCGATGTTGGGCACAATTTTCACCTTCAAAGACGTATCACCATCATGCCCAGGCGGTTGAATCTGAATTCATCAACCTCATGCTTGTGCCATGCTTCGGCAGCCGCACTCTTGCCCTTGATACCTAATCAAACGAGGCCCTCTTAATGCCAAGGATGCTGGATTTGTCTGGGATTCGTACTTATTTGCCTCACGACCCACAACTGGCCCAAGAAGGCATTTTTCTGCTGTGTGGCATTCCAGTGAGCCCACCCCCAGCGCAAAAAACATGCGTTTTCGAGACAGACTTCGATGCAGTATTGGCCCACAAACGAGTTTGTCTGTGAGTTTTTTGCAAGAGAAATACTAGTAACTAGTAAGGCCCTGTGAAAAATAAACTAGTGAAATCCAAAAAGATTGGGACGCAGCCGCTGCAGACTTATCGTCAACTTGAGAGAACGCCAGGGACTTCCTGAAGCCCTCCCATGGCTGTCCCTCTCCTGTTTTCTTTTTGGCTACATTTCTCTGTTTTTATCGTAGTCAGACCAGGGTTCTGGCGACAAGTAGACAGAAAAGCATGAAAGAAAGAGGAGGACACAAGGAGAGAACAGAAGTGACATCGGGACGAGTGAAACCAAAAAGGATCCTTGGGTCCTCCATGCGTAGTGGATATCCCACCGCGTTCAAGATTGTAGAGCTGCAGCACAGATTCACTACAGGCGCTTGGGCATTTCAAACGCTACGAAATCAATGCTTCAACATTCCAGGTTGACGCTTTGCTCGGATGCGACAAGGTGTTGGAGGCGCGACAGGCTGCTGAACGAGGTCTTGCCCAAATGCGGTGCGCTGTCAGCATAAAGCTGAACGATTCAGCCGTATTTGATGTGGCTCAGTCAGCACAGTGAGCTTCAGGAAAAAAACGGACAAGAATGGCGAAGCTCTGTTGCTAGCTGCTTTGGCCAAGACTCTTGCTGCAGCCTGGCATTACGTTTAAGTTGCAACAGAAGTCACCACAATCGAGCTTACGAAAGGTGGCCTTTTCCGCTAAGGCGGAGCGAAGTGGCCATGATGTGGTCCTCTCCACAATCCAGGACTGGCTTGCGTGCTGTGACATGGGAATTTTTACCTAATCAGTGATGCTGGATCGAGACGTAGAAGTAAGACCTGCAGAGTAATGCTTGTGAAATGATGTACACCTCAGATGCCCGGGCTGAGTTTGTTGTTCTCCGACCACACCGCCAACGCTCCGAGACTACCAGCATCCCGAGACTTGCACTGAGAAAGTGCATGGACTTCTGAAAGCAACCGGTTCAAGAATGGCCGGCCCACCCGAAAACGGAATTGAAGCATGGGGACCGTGAGAAAAACACAGATGGATTTTCGAATTTACATGTTTTCAGAGATTGCTACTGGGCTCATCGAAGACAGAGCTAGCATAGCTCTAGACATGCCTTGGGAGCCGGGGGCGTGAGCGCTTGGTGTAGACCCATGGAGCCAGCACGAACCTCCTCCTGGTGATGCATCTTTAGGCATTTTAGGCTTGAACCTTGCTGACAGCAACCGGGGATAATTGTAATCGCTGCGAGATACTGGGGATAGAGGAAATGTTGCATCACCCCATGTACCCTACATTATATCCCAGGAATAAGAGTACTTTGGGTGTTTGACCTGGTGCAATTACTTCCTCCGTCCACTTCCTCCTTCCACTGTAGAGAGTTACCGGCCCTTCAATTTGGACCCGAACACGATGCCGTGTATCCCCGTGTTGGACTAGGCCGTCCGGATGCCCTGTGACAAGCTGCCAGAACCTTTAAGCTGAAAGAGCAGGGGTTTTGGATGTTGCTGTGTTAGAGATGCAAAACTTGAGCGGGGGTTGTGTTGGGGGGTGTTGCCGGGAAAAGAGATAGCAGGTAGGAGCGCGAATCTGGATTTTTCGAAGCCAGCATCATTTGCTCTGCGGAAAGCAGTATGCTGTTTATAATGGGACACTGGCAGTGATCGATGTTTGTCCCATCCCGCACAGTAAGCAGACGGCGGCCGTTTGAGAGTTTGACTGTCTCCCTACTTTGCTGTGGTCTTGAAGGGCAGGTGAGGTTGGCCATTTTCGGACTTACATTTCCATTAGTGTAAGAGCCCACCATAGCTTCCCACATTGTTGAGGTCAGCAGGCATTGTGAGTGCATCGCCATGAAGCACGACAAAAACCATGGCAGATGCTTCGAGGCCGTGACCCAGCCACCCACAGCTGAGCCGTTGCTCCGAAGTGAGCTATTGCCGCTAGACTTGGCAGCTTTCCCTCACAAAAGTGCAAAAGTGGACAGCAATTTCGAGGGACTCCTGCGCCGTTTATGAGTTTGAGCGTGCTCCGAAAAGAAAACAAGAAAGGACAAACTCTTCCACGCCGATTTGCCGCATGAGGTAAAAGATGCTTCTGATGATCTGTTTCAGAACCATGTAACGAACGAATGGCTACCGGCAAGGCGCCCAAGGTGTTCAAGACAAACCGAAAGAAAATGTACATGGAGGACGACACTGCACCTGCCCCTACGGCAGGAAGCTTTGCAGCTGTCCCAGCAGATCAGTCTCCAGACATCGGCAAAAGTGAACCTCGAGGCGCTGCGTGCAAAGCATTGTGTCACAGAACTGCTGTGGCTTAAGCTCACCGGTTGTCTTGTGTCCATCCAAAGTTTTTGCAGGCCAGCAAGCTGCTTTGTAACTTTGGGCGGCTGGATGATACCCTTGTGCTTGCTCAGGACTGGTTTCTCAGTAAAGTTAAATCAGACGTATTCATGGAATTGCTGCGTGGTCGTGCCCGTCCAAGCACGCCCAGGAGGCATTGGTATCGTTCCGGCAAGCTGGAGATTGGCTTGGAGAGGAAGCGGCCACTGCGGTCCTCAGTGAGGCGACCGGAACTTTTCAAGAAGCTAAGCTGTTGGAAGCGGAGCAGGTGTACACTCGTCGTGGCGAGCCAATGCTGGCACCAAACAGGCTTCTCAGTTCAAGGATTTTTTTTCTCAGCCCTCGTTTCTGGACGTATTTGGTGAGCTTGGCAAGCATGTTTCTGCGCTGCAATGATGGACAAAGAGCTCAACATGCGTGCTGCAAGGCCTGAAGCCATGCAGCTCGTGAAAGACATGGCGCAGGCAGTGCAGGAGCGGAATGCAGATCAGTATCACAGTGCTGCTGATAGATATGCGACTGGGACTATTTTGTTTGCGGTGTTGATTTCCTGACTGTTCATGGCAGCGGCTACAGGCAACTTGACATGTCCTGCAATTAAGGCCAGACTGGCTGTGTCAAGAGCACCTGTTTCAACAGCAGAGCAGCGCCAGATATACAAAAGCATCTTGAGGAGGCGCAGTAGAGTCAGAGCAGCTGTGAATGGCATCTGCTTGTGCAGTGACTTAGCTTGTCAGGGACGTAGGGACATCTGCGGATTTCATCAAAGCGAATGCTGTGGCCACTACGTCTGGGACAGCTGTTGGTGCCACCTTCATTGGAGTGGCCTAGCCTCCTTTACCAACCTGCCATGTTCATAGCACTTCTCGCACTCGTCGTCGCAATTTCAGTGTAAGTAAGCGTGGAGCTCAGCGGACATTAGGTAGAGCCAAGGCAGAGAAGACGGAATTTTACACCAGTTTCCGCTTGTCTGGCATCGCCTATGGCCCCAGGCAAATGTTGCAAAGTGCAGTAGGGTGTGACGTTGTGATGCATGTTGATGATGTCAACAAAAATCGTCAGTGGCAAATTTTCCGAGTTTTTTAGGTACCGAGCCGTCGATGTGGCCATGGGTCGTGTAACGGCAGGCAAACGAGACTTATCAAGTCTCAACAGCAGAGTAAGTGCAGTAGCATATTCTGGCAGGTGAAGATGATTCAGCTGACGCATATGCGGTGTACCAAATCCAGGAAGATGCCGATGATTGGGAGAGGAAGCTAAGTTCTCATCCGTCGTTGCTGGATGCAGCCCTGCAGTCAAGTTCAATTATCGGAATGGCTCAGAGCTTGTAGACCCAATGCACAAGAGAAATGCTCACAGTGCCGCAGTGAGCAAGTCGGTTTGCTTTGCAAAGTGTGGGAGGTTCCTTTGCGTCTGTAATGCTTGGAGTGTAACATATGCTCTTGTTGCTGTAATCTTCCACTTTTCAGGGAGGCATGGTCTTCAGCGAAGAAAACCTGCAGCTGGTGCTTGTGCACAAACGCTGTGTGCGTTAACGTTGATTGCTCCGAGCTCCACATCTGAGCGTTTCAATCCGCAGTTGTCAAACATCAAAGTGGGAATTTTTGATTGGTTACACCCTGCTGCTTTGCGCGGAGGAGGCAAGTTGCGCGTGAATTTGATGTTGTTTTGTTCTCATCCACGGGCTCACGGGGCGCAGGCTGCGCATCAAGCATGCTCCTGTCGCGGATCACTCGATCAGCTCAAGACTCAGTGCATACGCTCGGTCAAAACTCCCCGACTTAACTTTTTGAAGGTCATTGCTCCCCTAGAGCGCAACATCAAGCCTGATGAGTTCATCTCTTTCAACGGTGGTGGACCTTTGGCTTGTACAACCTTGCACGCATTCTCCTGTGAAGCAAAACGGGTTAGCTTTGCCCGAGCGTCATAGGTTTACATTTTACATGCAGGACTTCACGGAGCCTTTGAGATTCCAAATTACAGGCCGTTCTACTGCATTATGTAGTTTTGACGCTTGCAAGACCGAAGCGAGATGCTTTGCAGACAGCTCTGCAAGGCGCGCGCCTTTCTGGAAGTACTTCTGGGCACAGCACTTCGTCACACGCCAGCATGTTTTCAACGCAGCAACCCTAGACAGCTTAGCGGACTAAGGGAATGACGAGCTCTTGTGGGTTTTTGGAAGTCAGCACTGCAACCACCAGGTGCACCACACCGGTTACATCGTGCTATGCGTTTTCTTCTGGTGGCGTGAGACTCAGGGTGCGGGGTAAGTTTTCGGGAACCTGCCAGTGACTGAATTCTTCAGTAGCATCAGCTTCCCATTCACGACTGGTACTCTTGATTGAGTCGTTGCGCTGAATGCGGAGCTGCCATGGTAGACGCTAGGACAGTTTTTTTCATCCACGTTCCTGCGGGGATACGGCTTTCCCACTGTTAGACACATTCGTATGAGTCAGGAATGCTAGGATGTGGCACAGCAAGGCGGCACATGCAAACCCTCCTTGAACAGAAAAGTCTTCAATCGCTCTTCAATATCTTCCGCATGTTCTACATACTTCGAAAACGCAGCTGAGAAAGATCAGGGACTGGCAGAACGAGTCCTGGAGCAACGGTTTCCTCTAAGTGCCAATGGTCCGGCAACGCGAAAGATGCAGATGGTTCAAATTGCTCACACTGAACATTGCTTTCATTTTGGCAAGCTCGCTCGTTTTATGTCGTGGTAAGCTGGTGTCCGCGAGCTCGTGTCCGCCCATGTCCGCCCCTACTTGTCCAAACTGTTTCGCCAGCTTGGCTTTCTGAATTTAGGTGTTGGGCCAGATCTGTCCGGGCTTGTCTCCGTCGTGAGCTGCGGTTTGCCTTTTATGGTTCTGGCTTGCGGGTTCTGTTTGGGCAAATCCGCCCACGCAGGGCCTTTGCGGGTCTATTTCGACAGCTGAGAGCCGTCCTCAAAACAGGTGGAAGCCCGAAAATTCTTTGGACTATGCGCGCATCTGGGCAAAAAGGGTCCTGCGGACAGCTTGCTGCCGCAAATTTAGTGGTTCCCGATGATCAGTTTCGCAGTCATTGCATCTGGCAGTTTCAGGGAACATTACGAGTCCTGCAGGCTGAGCACGTTAAGAAGCCTGTTATCTGACTTGAGCAAATCAGGTAGAAGATACAGTACGGAACAAGAGACTGGCCTCACGCCACACAGCTCCAAATTCCATGGCATGAACAAATCCGCTGAACATGCTGAAAGCTTGAGATCCATGGCCCTTTTTCCGCGCACAAGAGTCTTATGCAAATGAGCGCGCTGGAGACTTGCAATGCGTACGTCCAAGTGGTTCCTGGCGCCATTGACGCAGGGGGTCTTCCTCGCCAGCAGCAAGGAGCGTGCGAATGTCTAGGATGACAAGCTTTTCGCCCTAAACTCCAGACAGCCCATACCTCACCTCATGCCGAGCGTGTTCGAGCCTGTCCACCTGAATCCCATTCGCACATGAGCGACGCTTTTATTATCGTGTAGGAGCCA
>CAJNIZ010001137.1:48631-81108 GCA_905231905.1 Symbiodinium pilosum | reverse complement strand
CCCCCCCCAAAGCGATTTTTTACTTTGCTGTTTACTAATAATTTAGGTAGTTGCTATGATTTTCAACCAAACGTTGACCCCTAAACCTCAAACAGACGATTAACATGGAATAACAGGAGCACAACAACTCGATGGGATTGAAAACAACCTAAACAGACCCAAGCCCGCAACGCTGCCAAACCTTAAGCCAATAATTGCCACAGAATTCAGACGTAAATAGCCCCAAATCCCACAGCAACCAATACGCTTTAATGCCTGAGGCCTGTAATCCTATGGGCTAAGCCAGAAATTCAAAGCTTAAATGCAACCCTGAGTCCCAAACAGCCCTAAACCCGACAAGCACTTCAGCCCTTAAACCTTTAACTTTGAGTTAAGCCCAGAACCCAAACACCGAAGACAAGGCTTAAACCCGAAACATCCCAAAACCATAAACAAACGCCTTGACCATACACTTTTGAGCCTTCATCCCTAAAAGAAGTCACATGCCCCACCATTGAATCAAACTTAGACACGAAGCTTCATTAGCATGAAATCTACATGTCGAAGCCCAAAGCAAGCCATAAACTCTAAACCCTAGTTCTTTAGCCTTAACTCTTCAGCCTTCAGCCCCTAGGTCCGTAGACAAATCTTAGATATTAAGCCGCTCTATGCACCAAACCTTAAGAGGCCTGACGGCTTCTGAAGCCGGGGCCTTGTGGGACTAGACCCGGCCCTGAGACTTGAATCCTACACCAGCCGTAAGCCCTAAGCTTCGAACCCTAAACCCCGGACCCAAGCAAACTTATCTACTAAATCTGAGGGCCAAACACGAAACCTGAGCAACCTCCAACCTTACAGCCCCAAACCCTAAATCCAACATCCGAATCTAAACCATGCCCTGACCCGAAATCCTTAATCCAAACTCCAAACCTTGAAGGTCCTCGGAAGGGCGTGAACCCCACGCACTCTAAAACTAGGCCATAGGCCATGCGTCCTACGCAAACCAACCCTAGGCCAAAGTCCTCAGACCATCTTAGACCAAACCCTCCTAATCCTCAAGCCCTAACCTGGTACTTCCTGGACTCCAAGTTCCTGCTATTGGCAAGTGGCGTTGTGCCACATAGTGAAGTTTGTGAACATTGATTCATTACTGATGGTGAGTCTGCCTAGCCTGTTAGTCCTTGCCCACATGACTGCTGACAGCGCCCATTTTCACGTCGTGCTCGCATTCTCCTTTGCTAAGCTCTGTGCGTAGTCTACATCCCGTGGACTGGAAGACCCCTCCGACAAAATGTGAATCCAAGCTAAAAGGTTTCCAGGGCCAAAACCTCGTCACAATGTGCTTCGATGTTGAGAGGGAGGTGACCTTGACAGTCTGGATTCAGGAATGGTCCAGGCTGATGACTGCCCATAAGATGGGCTTCATGGAGATCACCATGGAGATCTGTGCTCTCCCTTGGGCCCCATATGGAAAGAAGTTCCAGCAGATGCGTAAGGTGGACAATGGCCATGGCTACACTGGTTTGCGCAACAGCAAACTCCACAACGCCCAGCTACCAGACCACCCATAGTTTGAAACAAGACATTGGCGCGTGAAAGGGTGATCCTCGAGAAGCGTGGGAGAGAACGAACGTGCGTGACCAGGCAAGAGGACGCTGACATCAGGGCCACGATGATGTCACTATGGCCTAAGAGGGGGAGTGATGAAGACGTTCTGTGAGAATACCGACATGGGTTGTGTGACGAATTCTTCAACTACGCGCTCACTATTCTTCGCCATGTCCAGGCCAATGGGGTCACAGCTTGTGATGTAGGGGTCAGCAACTTAGGTGTATCAAAGCCTGCATAAGTGGCGAGCTTACGTCACTCAGGCTCTATGATTTACAAGGACGGAAGGACGAGCCGCATCCGCATAGGCGCTACTGGAGTACGCCGTGGTGGATGCATGAAAAGTTGTGCCCCAGCAAGAGCAAGGAGTACAAGGCCAGGCCATATTTGCCCGCAATCCCGATCCCAAGGTGCTGTACAAGCTGTTTTCTCAGCAATGCCCCTCCTCCCATACAAAGCTGGCTTCGCAAGGGCTAAGGCCAAACACCCATGACCATACTGGGTAGAGAGCACTCACCCAGATAGGAGACCAGGGTAGGCCAGGACCCAGGGTTTGAGACTCTCAACCCAGGAGGTGGTCGCACCAGGGTTAATGGACAAGCAAAGCGTGAAAGTAGAAAAGAAGGAAAACACACACACACACAAGGGAAGAACTATCATGTGCTTCTAAATGCCCCACTGAACTTGAGAAGATCCCTTCAGAAGGGTGCGGAGACGAATCCAAAGTCAGCACTGGCCTTGAGACTGGCATCCTTCCTGACCACCATTGGTGGGAGAACAGGGTACTTCAGTGCGCTCCCTCAACCAGTTGGTAGGGCCATGAGGGGTTCCGTCTTCAGTTGAGTCTGACTCCTGGATGGCTGGCCAAAGAGCCAAAGGCAACTGTTGCCTGTGAAAGAAGGATGTAGACGTTCAGGGAGCCCCATACGCAGAAACAGCCACAGGAAAGCTTGACAGGGAGGGATCGTATGACAGAAAACCAAGTGCGTGCAATCAAACGAAGAGTTGCCGAAAAATCATGTATCCCCATGTTTCTTTTGTAGCCACGTCCAGGGATGCCTTGAATGCAGAAATACGTTAATTACGCCAACTTTTTACCAGGCGTTCGGCACGTCCTCACGGGATCTCACGAGCCTCGCTTCTCCAGCAGGGATCTCCACATGTTGACTTTGTGTTCAAGTTCCACGATAAGAATTCGATCCTGAAATCGCTGGCGCAGCTAGGACAGTCTTGCGCAGGCACGTCGGCATCTGCGAAACGAACTTGCGAGAAACTAGTCTCGGAGAAAAGGGGTGAGGGCTGGGAGGGACTGCCTTTCCGTTGCATCGAGCGGGGGGAGCCATGTGCGAAGTGGGATGGAAAGCCTGGGCGTTCTTTGGTTGTTTACATTATCGTGCCGTCACGGAAAATGAAATAGAGATGACCGTTTCTGCTCAGTTTCATTTCAGGATTAGCTTAACGTACGCCCACATTCTCCAGTATGTGTTGACGGCACGCATTGTGGGTACCCATCCCGTGTTGTAAAGCACTTGAAAACCTTGGATTGTTAGTGTCGAATCTTTGGCTTACAGGTCCTGCACATATCGCGCTGCGCATGCAGGGAACGTGGACAATGGAATCTGTGCGAAAATCAAAACCATAGTAGCAGAGGGCTGAATCAGAACCAGGCTGAACTGAGAAGAACAAGTGAAGAAAACTTCAACTGTGTTTTGGGATGGCCGGTTCGGAGCGCTCTCGGGTGCCGCGAGAGAATTCGGATTGAAACAAATATGTTGAAGTCCACATATGCTCAGAAGATGACCCTGTCAGGACATGCAAACTTGCCGCCTGTTGTTGTTTGCTTCATGTGGCTTGGTTAGTGCAAGTCAGGACAGGTGCGTTCTCAACCGCACCAATCGAGCGCAGGGAGAAGTACTACATGCATTCGCCAAAGCCAGGATCTTAGGCGCAGTTGAAGGTGCCATGTGCCATATCCCATTCGATTCACTTTGCGCTCTCACTGAAGGTTCAGGCTCCAATCAGCATATGCAAATCCAGGCAGGAAGTTCTATCTGTGTCGTCTTGAGTTTTTGACGCGCTTGCTCCTCCTTAGGCACCAGGCCGGCAGCAAAGATTGCACAGGAGCAGGCTAAGGCTACACTTCACCCATAGAGCTGCTTCCCGCTGTCCATTCGTCCATCCATGGCAGTGTCTGCATGCAGGTACGCTATTTCTACAGAGGTCATGATCATGCTTTCACCCTCAACGAGTCAAATCCTCAGTTAAAGTAGTTCAATCCAAGTGCTTGAGTTCATCGATTCTGTTTTGGACAACCCCTACGCACACAAAGGGGCGCACACACACACACACACTGTACGGTGTCCTATGAGGCTGAAGGACTTCTACTTCAAGCTGCGCGAGAACTGGCTTATCCAGTCCGGAGCTCACAGCGTGAATCATTCGCTGGCCACCGTGCCGTTCACGGGCTTGGTCGAGTCTACATGTTGATTTCAGACGGGATAATGTGGCACGATGCTGCCTTCCTGTGCATCTCACCTTTGGCGGCTTTGGGGAAGCACTTGCGCTGTCGCTGACGGTCGCCAGCAACCTAGGCGACATTACATGAACAAATTGCGAACTGTAGCTACTCGTAGACAGAAGCAGTTCTCAGTGGGCCCTCGCAAAAGCAGATCGGTCCAGATCCTGGACAGGCCAGAGAAGGATGATAGATGTGGATGATGTGGTCGAAGTACAGCGGACGGCAAAAGTAGCCTTCTTCATGTGCATCATAGGGAAACTCTTAAGATAGTTGACACTTGCTGCCTTCGTATGCTGAAATCTTGTGTTCTTTGGCTTTCAATATGCTTGCCAGCCCGAGAGGTCGATTTGCCTTGGTACAGCAATGGTACAGGTAGTTTGCAAGATGACTCCACGCAGGCACTACCCTGGCATCCAGTACCCATTCGTCCATCGCAAGAATCTCAGTACTGCTGACTGATCTGGCTGTCTCTGAACAATCTGAGTTCAGACAAAACGGGACTGGTCACCCACGAGTGATGGCAAAATATGGCACAAGCATGCAAGAAGCAAGGACAGATGATTCCGGAGAAGACGGCTGATCCCCTGAAGGCAGGGCATACCTGTGATATTGTGTGAGCATGTGTTGTAGGAAGGGATGTGCAAGACGCTGCAGGTGCCCATCTCTGACCCACTTCAACCTGGGCAGGGTCACTGAAAGGTGCCTGACAGCCGTTTCATGCAGCTCAGAAGCCCAGCTTGTGAGACAGGTGAGGGTTGAACCCCCTGACAGACCTTGTGGAACTCACCAAGGCATTCGTTGTTTCTCATAGTGTCGTATCCTAGCTTCCCGCAGCGCCTCCCTATCAGCGCAAGCGCGCCATTTCCATGATCTGCCCAACCTTTGATTCGATGGAAACAAAGACTGATGCCAGCCACTGCATACTGCTTTTGGCGTTTCCGTCTTCAAGTCAGAAGGGTCTTGGGCAGCTCGCAGATTCTTCTTTCTGTAACACTTGCGGCCCAAGCATAGCTGCAGTCATGGCTGGAAAAGTACCTCCTCCGCATCAACCTCGCAACTGGCCTTCATGTCCGAGAGTTTGCACGCCTCTGCATGGGGGACCGACATGTTTAACAACCGACAGGAGCTTGCTTTGCACTGCTCTACATGACTGGTGACTAGCACGGTACGCTACCAGCATTGAGTAGAAGTACTGCTGCCATGGTGCTCCAACGCTGCAGGCGGATTATGGCAAGCTCCGCTCACGAGTCCAGAGTTTGTGTATTGCATGGAAAAAAGACCAAACTTGCGTTCTTGTTGCTGTGGCGTTGTAATGCAGGCGACGATGCACTCGAGCTCTGAGCATTTTGTTGATGGCATCTGCGTGGGCCCTGGAAAGCTGGTAGCTACAAAGCGTCTGCCAGATGCCTGCGACCAGGCTTTGCTGTGCGCTGTACGGCCTGCGTTTACAGGCATCGCCGTGGTTTTTCCGTGATTCTTCTTGCTCTGGCTCCAAGTTTCTGAGAGGTTCTGCGCGAAGTATGCCATGGCCCTCGGACCATAATCAATTACTGTGTTCCGGGACTCAGTGCGGATCTGAGGACACGCACGGGGCGAGCTCATGTGCTTGCAGCCCAGGGTGCGGACAAGGTAGGTCAGCAATTCACGCGAGCTGGAGCTGGATCATCTTTGCTGTAACGCCGAAGGTGCCTGAACTCCCACCTTTCAAGCAGTTGCTGATGCCCCAGCATGCAGGACATGTTTGACCATTCTCGCATTTGTGGCTGCCAGTCCGGACGATTATGATCCAGATCCACTGGACAGATTCATCGAGCTCACCCCTCAGAAGTTGGAAAGCTCCGTGCTCTCAAGCGCAAAACGCAGTCAATCACGCACGAAGTCGATTGAGAGCCCTAGAAGGTTCTTCACGGCTTCCCCGGCATCCCCCGGGAACCCGCTCCGAGACCCCGCGATCCAAGTACTATCGAAATCGCACCGAACAATTGTATCGACGTCGTATCCACATGCATAATGATTTCAATTGCAAACAGGAGACGCTTAAAATTTTGGTACGATTTCTCCATACGATGTCAATACGGTTTGGAGTCTTGGGATGTTTTCTGAGAAGAGTCCCCCCGAGGGTCGTTTGGCGGAAAACATGGTGGAACGAAGGAAACGACAAGTGCCGCGAGACACGGGCATGCGATGGCCTGCATTGGTTTACATTTGGGGCTCACATGATGCCCCGCCACCCAGCTAGTCATGTCTCGGAGAGTGGCAGGTTGGTCGCTGTCTGCTAACGTCAGCCAGGTGGTGGTGGCAGAGGTGGCTTGTGGTTGTGGCTGCGCTCGCGGCAGTCATTGCTCGCGGCAGTCATCACTATGCTCCTCCTCCTCATCATCATGATCCTCATCATCCATCATCCATCATCATCCATCATCATGCTAATCCTCATCCTCATCCTCACCATGGTCACCGCATCAAGTTCTTGTAGTAAGTACGTGTAGTCGCCTTCGCTAGAATCGGCTGGAAGTGATCGTAGTAGTTTGATTGCTGTTCCTGATGGACTGAAACATGTGCTGTGCCTATACCGGTCCGACTCATGCCAGCAATCTTCGATATTGCAGGGTGGGAGTGGCCCGAAGGGATAGCAATGGATACCATTCTAGGGTTGGTCTGTTCTCCAGTGGCTAGCTCTCGTTGCAGCAGATTGTTTTGAACTTGGAATTTACACCAGTCAGACAGAAGCAGTGAGGCAGCAGTCTGAAGATGCGCGTTTTACAGGTCTGGTTCAGGCGACTGGGAACCGCGTAATTGCCTGCTCAAGCAGGTCCCTATAAGTCAAATGGCACGGCGGCAGGGTGGAAGTTAGCACTCCAAGATGATATGCTTCCTCTTGTACAGACGGTCCAACAACTCCAACCTGTAGCGACTTCGGTTCTTTGTCAAAGGATCAACGGCCTTCGTCATCCTTCCTCTCCCTCGCCTGCAATTCTTGCCGAGTTGGACCCTTTGCAGGATAGATTCTTAGAAGCCTCGCTGTAGACCCCCTCGGTCAGGTCAATGAGTGCTGGGTGCTCGTACTGAGCAGCGGTGGAAGTTCAAGGGTCTAATGCTGCTTATGCTTACACTGATGTGCGGCTTCCATAGACATGGTGTTGGACCCAACCACTCGACGCAGCTCAAGACATGAGAAACCAACTGGGCTTAGCCAAGCAATAGGAGCAACAAACACTCAGCCACATCACGCTGCCCATTACCACTGGAAAGGACAAGTTTTAGTTCAGTTCTTGGGGGGTCCCCTTGGGACCAGTCGTTTTACAGAGTTCATTCAACTCAGAAAGGGCTCATGAAAAACTCATCTTTTGCGCACATGAAGCATGCGGCCGAGTTGTACATTTTTCGCAGAAACGCACAACTCGGCCCCCAACAACATCCGGCCCTGAAACAAAAACAGCGCTGCTCAGAGGAGCGGTGAGTGTTCGTAATGCATTTAGGCTCCAAGGCTTTGTGCTGCATCTAGGCAGTAAGCTGAGACAACTGCTCTGGGCAGCGCTGACGAATCTGGGCCCTTAATCTTAATCAAACAAATGCCCTGAGTGGTCGTTTTACGGAGATGCGCGAACACTTCCCGAACCCTGGGGCCCCTCTTTTCACAGAGCCATCCTACCCGGACCCACCGTTTGACATGAAAAATGCGGTGTCCCAGGGTAAAGGGTGAATGCAGTCCGGTATCCAGCCACCACGCCCATGTCAATCAAATCTGATTCTTTCACTCATTAACCCCCCTCTAACTTAGACCACCCTTCCCCCCCATACCCAACCCTAAATAGAACATTTTCCTATTTTCATCTCCCCCCACTCATTCCCGAAGGTAAGCGGAGGGTATGATTCTACAGAATTTCGGAACATTTGACACATCCCACCTTGATATATCATGCCCTTCTCAGTCGGGGACCTGCTCATGGTGCATGATGTAGTGCTGGGAGTTGGAATGCACGAAATTGCATTCCGATCAAAATCAAGGATTCTTTGTTAGTACCTTGTGGCAAGTGTTGAGGTTTCTAATGAGCATGGATCCGCAGACCAATCAGCTGTTCGAGCAAGTGGCCACAGTTTTGGTGATGACCTCAGCATACATGTGGTGGTTTGCATGTTCAAGTCGTTTCCTCATTCAAGCCGTGCCAAGTTGCTGGGCGTGACTGCCTACAGCGGCAAGGCCAGTATTCAACATTTTCCTCACCCACAGTTCACCGCACGCCCGTAGTGTTCTCCGTGAAGGTCACTTACGATAAATGGCAGGAAGACAAGAAAGAGGAACCCCGGCTTAGATTGCGTCTTACGCCTCTTGAGAAGATTTCGTGCTTTGAGGAAGACGAGCTTAGACGGCAGAAGATTGCACGAGCATTGAATCCGGACAGTTGGAGGTGCCAAATGCTTCTAATCTCCTTCCTTTCTTCTAAGTTCTTTTCCTCTCAGCTGGTTTTGGCCTTCAGGGAAGAGCTCTTCCAAGAGGACCGGCAGGAACAGATGAAGCAAGACAAGCTGAAACCACAGAACAAGGTCAAGGCCCGTACCCAAGCAAAGGGAAAAAGCAGCATGCAGCCCCGCAGTGCCCACAGCTTAGGATGTGCTCAAAGAGATCTACAGCAGCGATGAGCCCACTGATGGGCTTACAGATGGGCTAGATCCCGAGAAAGGGATTATCCACCCCAAGTTTTTGCCGCTCCGCTTAGCTCTGGCAAGGTTTGATGCTTTTGCGCGACCAGGTATCTGCAGCTTGGAGTCCTTTGGAATCATCACAATTGTGCCAACTTGCGCCAGGTCGTGCTTCAAGCAAAGCCAAAGCCAAAGCAGGTAGGCAGAACACAGAGTTTTCGCTCTGGAGCTGCAGGTTACAGAACTGTTGAACATAATGCGCAGGTTCAAAGCGAGTCCGGAAGACCCGAGGACGTAGCGTGACATACGCACGCTGGCTGATGCTCCAATGATGCTAGCTGCTACAGTGCCTACCAGGAGCTCGGTGAGAATGTGCCTGGAGCCTTCATGCCAGGACGTAGCTAGGCTGACTCACACCGCACGCACTTGTGCAGCATGAAGGCAGAAAATATGCTTTACAATCGGGCTAATGCCGTCAGTTCTCTTGAAGGGCAGATCTTTTCCTGAATTTTACGCGTTGCATGAGTGCCTGTGGACGTTGGCATATGGACATCAAGCATTGCAAGAAGGCATGGAGCATTACCTCAGCAGCAGCCTAAACCCACATAGTGGATGGTTGTCGAAACTTAATTAAACCAGTTGTTAACATACAGCGCTGGCTCGCGACATGATGATGATAGTGTTCGCGACAGAAAGCGTTTTTTTGGGCTTCCAATAGGCTCTGCTTGCAAGCCCAGATACTGCATGTGTGTCTTAAGGAAACCCGCAATAGCTTGCGTCAGTACAGTTATAGAAGCCGCTTCCTGGAAGGTTCAAAATGTTGCGGCCATGTTGGGTGTGACATGTCGGCAGCAGGACTCAGCAAGTTTTTGCGAGTAGGGATAATAGGGCACATACATTCTCTGTGCTCGACCTGACCTCAAGTACACTTTGCCCCCAGAGCCTGGAAGCAGATGGTGCTCGCTCCACGCCACCTCTCCGGAATAAGACGAGTTGAACGTAAAGATTCGCCTTCGACGTGTCGCAATATATTCCATATCACAGGCTGTTTCGTGACGGCGAGAATCTACGACACTAGAGTAGCATTTAACAAGCTAACCGAGCAGGTCCGTTTGCGGCGCACTAAACCCAAAAAGAAACAAGGCCATAGGACATGTTGCTTGCCCGATCTGCTGCACCTGCTGGCTGCATGGGGCCATGGGGCTCGAAACATTAGCAACCCTGATTGTGACCATCACTGCAGGACTAGTCAAGCAGTCGCTGCTTGACATGGTGAGCTTGAAGGTAGCTCCCTGATGCGAATTCCAAACCCCCACGCCCGCCACAATGGCAATGCTGCGGGCTACCAGGGCAATCTGTCATCTTCCAGTCAGCCATTCGAGATGGCATTGCCAAGGACAAGTGCTGTGCCATTTGCGGTGCTTTGCCAGCCATGCAAGCAGGGGTGTCTTTGAAGGATGGGGAGCTTCTGGAAGACGTTTGCAATGTGTTGACTGCCATGCCGGCGGTGAGCCGGCACGTGTCGTTTTGGGTGGTCTACCCACCATCCCGGGGCAGAACATGATCGAGAAGCGTTTGCGTATGATGCAGCCAGATCTTGATGCCTTTCGGAAGCTGCTGTTGTTGGAGCCGAGGGGTTATCCATGCCAGAATGCAAATTTTGTGATCCCACCTACAGGATGTCATCCGACAGCTGCCTACGGGGTTCTAATTGCTGAGCAGGGGCACGTGTATCCAGCGATGAGCGGCCACAACCTGATGTGCGTGGCAACTGTTCTGCTGGAGACTGGTATGGTGCCCATGTCAGAGCCGAGCACAGGTTTTGACTTGGAGACACCGGCAGGTTTGGTATCCGTAAGGGCGGATTGCCAGCATGGGAAGGTTGTTCAGGTGACCCTTCGGAATATTGCTTCCTTTTGCAGGCCGGAGGACATGGACGTAGATATTGAGGTCCCTGAGATAGGGAAGGTACGCTTGGATATTGCGTATGGAGGTATGTTCTATGCGATAGTCGATGCATCAGCAGTTGGTCTGCAGCTTCGCTCGGAGCACGGGCGCGAACTGTGCCGTTTGGGTGAGATGATTAAAACGGCGTGCAGAGAGCAGCACCCTGTCAACCATCCAACGTTCGACTATCCTGGCTGTGACATTTTGGTTTTCACAGAAAACCAGCGCAGAGAGGCAAACCAAGTCTTTGGAAAAAATACGGTTGTGATGTCCAACGGAAAGCTGGACTGGCAGCGACCAGAAACCTGGACGGGCATGCTTGACCGCTCCCCCTGTGGCACTGGCACTTCTGCGGTCATGGCTCAGCTCCACGCACGTGCTGGGCTCAGTCTTTTTAGTGGGTTCACAGGTCGAGCGCGCTGCTTTGCATTTTCCCTGCCCACGCTGCCATGCTGATGAATTCTTGTTCCATTCCTTGCTCACATTCCTGAGTGACGCTTCCGGCTAGCCATACAGACTTTATGGCAGATATCTCCTGCCCTGATTCGGAAAGTGAAGCGCCTCTTCGCTTTCGTCCACAGAAATCAACTATCCTGAAATAATCCTCTTATTTCTCGGGTGTGTTGAAGTGGAGGGTACCAACTGCCTTGCTTTGCACCTTACACGGCCAGATTTTGACATCCAACACTTCTTCACAATTGAGTTCAAGTGCGAAACCCCGCACGCCCGTCCTGTGTATCTCTGCCTGGTGGCTCAGTCTGGTTAAGTTCTGGTTTTGTTGGTTCAGGCTCACGCCTTGGCCTTGGGGAAGAGTTCGTGCACGAGAGCATTGTTGGAACTCGCTTCGTGGGACGACTGCTGGAAGAAGTACTGATCGAGTCTGGAAGCGAGCAGATCCAGGCAGTTATTCCCACTATAACAGGCAGGGCATGGATAACGCAGTACTGCGATGTGGTCTGTGACTCCTCAGATCCATTTCCAGAAGGCTATACCGTTGGTGATATATGGTAGTGTGGCAGTATGTGGCGGTTGAGATTTGATTTGGCGGCGTTTGTTGATCGAACTGATGCAGATAAAAGGTGCAGCCTTTGTCGCCTTTTCAGCTTGATCAATTTGCTAGCAGCAGCCGCAGAGCCTTCCCGCAATGCAGCGCTATCAAGCGTTGTACCCACGCCGCAACCATGGGTAATCGTAATAGGTGCAAACCGAACACTTTCTGCGCAGTTGCATCCAGGGCAGTGCCATGACACAGTCGGGTGCGAGGTCCTTACTCAATGATGCTTGAGATAGCTGCCACGCCGGCATGAAGCAGTATCCAGACCAGGCACATGTAGTTGAAACCCGATGTTCTGCTGCGACAAGCTGCGAAGTTTTCCGGGTAATGTTCCAATTTGCAGCTTGGCAGAACTGGCCGCTGTTCAGACTCGATGTAAAACGAAGTTTATGCGCAGGATCAGATGTCTTGGTCCTTGATGAATCGTGAGAGCAGGTTGAGCCGCTACCAGATCGGGCAAAGCAACGTAGCTTAGACTGTGACCTCCTGTGACACTTGCACTCAGCATCACGCACCCGCTATGTTTGACTTCTTCTCACCTGAACAACACAACTACAATCTTGAGGCCGCTAGACGCGGATGGTCCAAGCCTGAGTCAAGGTACCAAAGCACATGTGATGTAGCCCCTGTTTGTTTTCTTGTTGACTCCTGGGGTGTACTTTCCCTCGGCAGGGCCGCTTCCTTTCTTGCAATTCATGTTGTCAGGAAGCATACGCAGGCGTCACTTCTGCTGCTTGCAGCAAGTCATAGTCTCCCTATCCACGGGGGCTAACCGCCTCGCTATTTGTGTCATCAAGCAAGGGCAGCTGCATTCTTTCCAGATCTTTCCAGGTGTTGTTCGAAAACGCAGGCCCGGGCGCTCAGGTGCAGTCAACCTCTCAGAATGCTGTAGCTGTAGTGACCGTAGTGATCCTCAGGCGGGAAAAGCAGGCAGTACAAAGAATGTTGTTATCTGTGGCTGCTGAGGCATCTCAACCTCCGGCAGCACGCCGTCGTCGAACGTTTGAGTCTCAGGGAGAAGTCTTAGGTCCCAGACTCGCAGAGCCGGAGAGGTGGAGTTGCGCTCGACACAAGTAGCTTTGCAAATATGGCGCAGAACAACTTCCACATCACGCTGGGCTTCGAGCTGGGCTTCAAAGAGGATGGCTGCAGCTAATTGCCCTTCCCAGCACCAGATGGCCAGGCATGTCTAGCAAGCAAGGACAGACACGACGGCTAGCACCACACCGGCTGCGACATTCGTTCAGCAAACTGCACATGTCCATGGCAAGGCCTGGTGAAGCCATGCATTCTTCCTCAATTGAAGTTGGTGGGCAGGTACCTACCAATGATGATGGCTTCATGATCAGGCCACCTGCCGCTGTTACAGGACCGAAGCCCGCGGCTCCATAAATTTCACCTTGACGGAGGCTAGGCGTTGAAACCGGCTTCCGTGGAAGGCGACTCCAATCAACAACATGTCATAAGAGGCAGCCGCAGTCTGTGCCAGGTGGTATTGTGGCCGCATCCTGGATCCATCTGATGCCAGCGGCATAGACTAGCATCATGAGTAAGCTCTTTCAACTGAGCTCGTGAGCAAAGATTCCTGGAGCCGCTGACCAGTGTGGGCCTGAAGGAGGGTCGGAACCTTAATAAGCATAGGTCAGCACATGTCGGCACAGTCGCAAAGGATGTGAGAAGACGTGGCTCATAAGGCCGCAGTGCCACTCATGTGCTCGGTTTCAGAGAACCTACGAGGCGGGGCAATGTGTGAGCTGTGCACCAAACTCAGAATGCCGACGTGAGATGCAGCTTGACTCGTGGACAGTCATTTGGCATCATTTGGCTTTGTGCTGGAATGCTTGTTGTTTTCGTTCCAGAATACTGCAGCTGACGATGTTGTTGGAATGCTTGCCCTGGGTTTGCTGCTCTGCCAGTGACTGCGAAAGTTTGCATTGTTCATCCAGTTGAGAAATGCATAATTGCAAGTAGGGCAAAATGGCTTGTTGTAAGCCGCACAGTTGCTCCCCTCAGCCATGCGCCGGACATGTTTGAACTGGTTATGAATGTTTGTTTAGCAGAACCTGTGCTGTGCTGGGCCTGTCAATGATCCTGAGGTTGCAAAACTGAGCATGGAGCATCACAGCAACAACTTTTTCATTTTTAGTCCTCGGTCCTTGCATCCAGAAGCCCATCCTGGGGGAAAACGGTGCCTCAGCCATTCTACAGGTTTGTTGGCCTACGGGAGGGTATCACAGCCTCGAAAGCCAGCTAGCCCTAGGCGGGCGAGACAGTTATGTAATGCGAGCATCATCTTCTCATCTGATGTGAATCTTGAAATCCTGTGCTTTCCACATTGTAGTGATGCAGAGGCGGCGAGTGAAGATAAGCTGTTTGCACTTTGGCAGCCTGACCTGAACGACGACGGGTTTCCGGTCCAGCGCAGCACCAGCACGAAATCTTGCCGGAGTCTCATGTTTTGATGTTATGTCCTGCCGCAGATGCTTGGCGCTTGTGGCAGCTTCCATATGTAATATTTTCTGAGCGAAGGTTTCCTGTTTTACTGCGGAAGGTGGGAGCTTCTCAAACCTGCTTCATGAGTTCAGATCCCGTCATGTCCTGTCAAAAGCAGGGCTGGAGTCGTGGCAGGCGCGCGGGAAAAGACGTGTCCCGCGAGTGAAGATGAGAAAGTCACATGGAGATGTCATGCGACAGGCACCGGCGGCATGTGCGGTCCCACTGAGGGGTGAGCAGCTCGTGCGGTTAGCGTGTCTTTGAAGGTCCTGGTTCAACACCAAAGGGTCATGCTTGCTCTTTGTCTCAGGCCCCAATGCCCATCCTGCCAACGCTTGCAGCAGTGCGAGGCTCAGCGGATTGACAACCAGCTGTTCAGTTTGGGAATCCGTGAAATGAGCTGAATGAATCAGGTCCTTCAAGGCAACGGCTTTTGTGGCTCATCACCTGATGACTTTTATGGAACTGTCCCGATGGCTCAATCAGGCCTTGCATGTAAACGACGAGGGCTGTACAGTACTGCGAGGCACGGCAGAAGGCCCGGCACTGCACAGAAGACGGAGTCAGGGCTTGTACAGGACCTTGTGGGAGGCACGCAAGTTGAAAATCAATCCTTCCAAATGCAGAGTCGGTTTTGACTGCTGCATAAAGTTAGAGCTTTCATTTGAACTGGTACCACACACATGCAAGTTCCAAACAGTGGGAGACGGCGGACAGGCATAAGCACCAAAGACGTGAAGAATAACTGGACGAACGGAATTACGAACAAAGACAAACAACTTGCACAAGACGGCACAAAGAGTTGGAGACAGAAATAGATGATCACCTCGACCAGTTCAGGGTAAACTTACGGTCATGATTGTTTAGGGTACGGAGGGAAAATGCTTAGAGGATGAGATGATTGTGGGTTTGAAGTTGAAGGTAAAGAAAAGCTGCGACAAAGGTGTCCACAGCGTTAATCTTCAAACCTCAAAAGCTGGCAGGAAGCTGCCAAAACGCTGCCAAAACGGTGGCAGAAAGATGCCAGCAAACCTTTCAGCTGTTGGCAGCTCTCTCCTCCAGCTTCATGGGCAGCCTTTGCTTGGTTTCATCTTGAAGCTGTTTCCTAGGAAAGCGCTCATTTCATCAGATAGCTAGCTTTTGCAGCTTTTCGCAACTTTTTTTTAGCTGTTGTTTAACTGTTCCTGAGCTGTTTACAGAATTATCCTCGGGAGTGGCTAATTTTTGGACCCCAGGCCCTTGTCTCCGCAGGCCTCGGGTCTGGCTCCTCTGCTAACTCTTATTCTTCCTTTACAAGATGAACCGAGTACCTAGGAGCTCTAAGATAAAGACCGTCCGAAGTTTAGGGCTTTGGTAGGAGAGTCAAGGTGTGGAGCGCTGCATGTGCGCCGCAACATGTAACTTCGCAGCAGCAGCTCAACCAGGAACGGGCTCCAGCTGCCACAATCTTAGTTGGGGTGGTATAATAACCCCGCCAGAGGATTATGCCCTGGTGCGTCAGGAAGTGCAACACATGCGGTGGTTTTAGTTGGAAAAACGATAAGAGGAAAAACTAAGGATAAAAACGATTGGAAAAGCGAGAAGAGGAAACTACAACAATAACCGCTTTGCAGGTCACGCAAATTGGAACAGGGTCTTTATACAGCCCGGCCCTTACGATCATGGCTGCATGCAGCCAAGCAGAGCTCAGCAGCGCGGTGGACGTGCCGGAGTGCCACGGAGTGCAAGGGCGCGGCGCGGCGATCGCTTGTCGGGTCTTTGAATGCTGCCTTGGTGGAGGTTCGTGAGGCCCTAAGCGCATCTTGGTCCTACCATGTCCTACCCTTTCTTGATCTTCGACCGGTCTGAAGGTCGATGCACTGCAATACAACGCATGGCCCGCCGCGCAGGTGACACCGTTGTCACCAATGAAGCGGAATCGTGCCGAAACAACTATGCAACGGCGCGCGACAAACGCGCATGAGACTGGTGGCACGTGCGAAGCGAAATAATGCAGACGCCGCTCAAAACAATGCAACCCCGGCAAATGAGAATTGTGCCGAAATCACTCGAACGAAGCACCGCCCTCTTCGCCCAGCACGAGGGTCATCACTTGCGAAGCTGAATCGTACCGAAGCCGCGGCAGAACATTGAAGCGCGACGTCACTTGTTTTTTCCTCCCCCTCCCCCCTTCCGGCGCCCACCGAGTAGGAGACTTTCGCCACGCAATTCTGCCCAAGCCAAGATAAACTGACGCATGACGCCGCGGGACAAGAGACTGTCGGCTCTGAGCGTCGCGGAATCGTGCCAAAAGCGGTGCCATTTGATGCATGCCCCCTGGCGGGCACGAGCTGCTATCACATTTTGGCGCTTTCGATGCGAAATCATACCGAAACCAAAAACAAAGCGAAGCACGACCCCCTGCGCACATGAACTGTCGACACTTGTGAACCGGAATTGTGCTGACACCACTGTACAATGACGCATCTCAACTGGGCAAGGTGCGCCGAACAACAATAGCTTGCTCTGAACCCCGCCCTCGCAACAGATTCATTTTTATGTAAAGCAGTTCCACATCGCATGATCCAGCAAAAGGACACAGTTCATTCCCCAGCAATTGTCAGAAAGGTGGATGGTTCCAGAAGTTGCAGACTTGCTTTGGCAAGGTGTTGATGAAAGCAGGTCTCTCAACATTCCATTTGTTCCAGACACCTGCCAACCGGAGATCATGGCGCATGAAATCAACGAACACACAGCGATGACACCTAAGGATGATGAGTCCTCCCTGTTGAAATGCGTCCTGTTCGATGGTTTTGTTGGATTTTTTTGTGACCGTAGCTTCTTCGGCGCAACAAGCAACCGTTTGTCTGCATCAGGCTTCAAGGGGCAGTTCTACTGTGGAAGAGTTTTGGGCGACGCTCTCAGAAGGCATCTGCGAAACTCTGCTTGTATACAAACCAGGGATTCTTTGGGTGTTGGGCACGTCAATGCAGCTTTTTTCAGCAAGCTGCTGTGCAAGAAATGTGCTCTGTGGGCCCAAGGCATGTTAGTTGTTGTGCTGAATGCCGAAAACGCAGAAAACATGCGCAACAAAAAACACCTCCCCGTACTTAGATGTTCTTGAATGTATTTGGGCCTGTAAGTTCTATAGCAGTGAAGGGGCACATGGGTGTAGTTCAACCGTTGCTCAAGACCCAAGAAGAAAACGACGCTGTGCTGTTCGCTGAGATTGAGCATGCAGAGCCGCGCTCAAAATGCTAAGTATTTTGTGTGGCCTGAAGAGCATCCCTCAGTTGTCCCGGGATTTCGGTTGTGCCACACGCGTAGTGGGTCTTGCCTGATGTGTGCCCTTCGCCGCCTCCTCCATCTTGCGACCAATCTGCCAGATGTGAACCCCAACACCTTTTGCAAAATTGCTAGCGTTGCAATTATCCACAAGAACCCTTAAACATTGTCAAACTCCAACGCTTACGGCAGAAAGCAGCAAGCGCAAGGGTAGACCAGGTAAACCAGCCAACCGTTGAAGCTCGCATTTGTGAATGCAATTGCTTGCGGCTGGCTTCTGCCCAGGTTGACCTGTAATTGAAGCCTTTCGGTTCGTAGAGATTGAGAAAACGTTGCCTGGTTGTTGGATGCTTGCACTTGAATTCTTACTGAGGTCTCCGGGCCATTCCAGGTTCTGATGGCGCTGGTCTCAGACTGGCAGTTTTGAGACAGACAATGTTCTACGAAGGGCTGTGGAGAGCAAGCCCTGCTGAATGCTTTATCAAGCAACAGGAAGCTACAAACCTTACCAGGCTGACCACAATCTGCCAAGGGTGTACAGTTGAATTTTTGGTGAAGGTCGATGTGGTCCTGCAGATGGCCCGCAATGTCCTTCTTGCAAGCGGTATCAGATGAGTCAGCAGGTGCCGATTCCTTGTTTCCAACCCCACTTTGAAGTGCCTTCTCAACAGATAGTCATTGATGATGAGCCTCGACCGGGCTCTCCTCCAGCCACGCGCCTGGACCAGGCGCGATGCGTACAGCGTTTTCTTCGCTTAAGTTGAGTTGCAATATGTTGCGATTTGGGATGTCTGGGAAGACATCGTTGCCTCCGCCCGCACCGGCGCCTTCCATTGCGCCTGCGCGGCGTCCAGCAGCCCCTGCGACAAAGGCTGTGCATGCTTTGCAGAATGCCACTGAGTTTCTGGAGTCGCTTTTGTCGCAGGTGAAGCGTGAGATCGAGGACGGCGACGCGCCAGCAGCTGGTAGCCAAGCCATTCAGGTGCGAAGCAACCGAGGTCAGAAGGGACCCCTTGCTTGCAAATCTTTTGCAGGACCGGCTGCAAACATCATCAACGCAGGCAAAGCGAGCAGCAGACCGTCAGCAAGCTGGCGAGGACTGCGAGATTGCCTGCAGCTACCTAGTGAGTTGGTTGTTAAGTCAAACTTGCTTCTTTCGCGGACTGCGAAAGGACGTGAGCAGAGGTCGACCGAGTGAGAAAGCACGGCCGCAGGCCAGCGCTAGCTATCGAGGTTTTTGTTGCGAATTCTTCTGCAAGTGGTGAGCCGCGGAAACAGGAACGTCTGAGGCCCTCCCTTGGCAATGGGCTCCTTCTTAGCTCGACTTGGACCCAGGTTGGTGGAACTGCGTTCGTAGTTCCCTACTCGTCTTATCATGATTCACACGTGGCGCGCACTCCGAGCAAGTCCAATGGCAGTCCTTGGTGCTACATCATCTCTTCGATCCCACCCGTCTGCGTTGAGGATGTGAATCGCGTCTCTCCCAGCCTGGTGCTTCGTTCATGGGCAGGTCCCAAACAAACAGAAACATGTCACCAGGAACATGCAGAACCCTGCCTCACTCCAGCCTCCATGAAATGTGCACGAGAGACAACTGGAAGGATTGCATTTGGGTGTCTAGTAGCATGTTCATGCTAGCGGGTCGGGGCAGGGTTCGGCGGTAAGAATTGAGCAGCAGCTCGCCCGAAATTCAATTGGAACTCTCCGGCCCATAGCGAATAGTCTCAGAAGCCAGGAAATCATGGACAACTTGGCAAAATCAATGTTTTCCAATAAGCTTCAGTGTAGATTTTGTACAATGTGTGGAAACATTGGTAAAGCCAAAGGAACCCCCGAAAGACAGCAGGTCGAGACTTAAAGATCATGCAAGCATTGGAACACGTTGGTGAAACCAATCTTTTTGATGAATCTTGGCCCTCAGAGAGAGCTCAGATCCCCAGGCTCATACTTCCCAAATCACAGAAGCTTTAAGGAAAACAACCAATGCTTTCCATGTTTTCCAACAATTTGAGGTAGAATTCTGTAGAGCGTTCTCTTGAGCTTGTAACGATTTGGCCCTCCCAGTCACTGCGTATGCACTATGAGCCTCGGCCCTCAAAATCAAATCAAAACATGTATCTCATTTCCAGGGAGATCACAGGCCCCCAGGCTCAAAGTCTGACAAACCAGCAACTCATTTCAAACATTAGTGAAACCAGCGTTATCACAGAATACTGGAAGACCAGTTGTAAAACCACGTTTTTCTAACGTTTCCATGATTTTAAAACGATGTCAGGCGCCTGGGATCATGTAAAGCCAAGGTCTCCCAAGATTTGGGGTAGAATCCGGGTAGAATCCAAGGAAAACGTTGTGAACACCGATGTTTTATTTGATTTTGAATCTTCATATTCAAGCCCCTAGGCTCGTACTTTCAACAAGCATGGAAACTTGGGAAAACCTTGTGTGCTGACCAGGAGGGCACTTCAAAAACACGGCCCGCAAAATCCTGGAGAGAGGGCTCCAAACTCGTGGACATTCGACAGCCCGGCAAGAGCCGTGATTTCGCCTTGCGGACCAGTACACGAACGAGGCATGACCATAGGGATATTTCTGAAAGATTTTTGTTTTTTGTTGAGTTTTTTTTATATGTTTTTGGCTTCTTGGCTTCTTGGCTTTCCGGCTTCTTGGTTTCTCCGGCTTTTTGGCTTGTCGGCTTTGAGGCTTCTAGGCTTTTTGGCCTTCTGGCTTCTTGGATTCTCAGCTTTTTGGCTTCTTGGCTTCTCCTACTTCTTGGCTTTCTTTCCTGGCTTTTCGGCTTCTTGTCTGCTGGCATTTCAGGCATTTCCTGCTTCTTGACTTTCTTCCGTTCTTCCTGGCTTCTTGCCTTCTCCTCCCATCTCCCCACAATTTAAAGCCATCTCTCCTCCCCCCCTTCGCCCCCTTTCCCTCCCCCCTTCGCCCCCTTCCCACTCCCCCGTCTTTCTCTCCCCCTTCCCCCCCGCCCTTAACTCCCGTGCTTTTAAAGCCATCCATGCTTGGTCATCGCCAAGGGGCCGCGTCCCCCCAACCCCCAACTTTTTGAGGCTATCCATGCTTGCAAATAAAAAGCAGCATTTTGTCATCTCCATGTTTGCAGCAAGGGAAGGTTGTGCAGATCATTTTGTTTGCAAGCAGTGGGGGCTGCGCACCCCACCCTTCCCATGCATGCTTGCGGTAGAAAAATCATGTCACCACCAAGTTTGCAGTAGGGGAAGACACGCGGATCATTTTGTTTGCGCATGGAAGGGAGCATTCTGTTTGCAAATGGGGGCGGGGGCTGACCGCCCAACCCCCCTGATTTTGAAACGCCATCCATGCTTACAACAAACCATGTCATGGTCATGTTTGCCGTAGGGGAGGGCAAGGGAGGCTCGTGTGGAATACTGTTATTCATACCATTATTCTTCGTTTGTGGCTTATCATTATCATCATCACCACCATCATCATCATCATCATCATCATTGTCAACAGTGCGTCTTCTGATTTTTCGGGTATTGTTATGATTACTTTGAGTGCAAGAACAACAGGTATTAGTCTATTCATTCTAGTCCAATCATCACTATCATTTATTGAGCTCTCGCAGCAGCATGCTGACAGATTGAGCTCTTTCGTGTAGGTGTTTTTTTTCCATTTTGGTGCTAACTGGGCTTGAAATTCAGCTCTCGCATGGAGTTGTCTCACATTTTCACACCAAATTGAGCTCCCGCGTAGAGTGTTTTCCAATTTCGGCTCAAAATTGAGCTCTCGCGTAGAACGTCCTGACATTCTGATTTGCAGAATGCCTAGGACCACCCAAGAACAAAAAACCAACTGAAGTCAATTTTCCACCTTATTTCTGTAAGATCTGTAAGGATCCACCCCTCTCATCATGAAGTGAAACGGCATGGCCATAGCGCGATTTCTGCAAGAATCGAATCTGCGACCGAGGCTGCCATAGACCCTCTATGCTCCTTTTGGATACTCTACTTGAGGAAATTATCAGCGCGGAGAAAACATAACTCTCAAGTCATGTCGACATGTCACAACATCGCTAGATCTGTTTCACAACATGATCCACATTCTGTAATTTTTTGTGGAGTCCAAAAACGCGGGCCCGAATTCCAACGCATTCTGTATAACAATCTGTCCCTGTGGCCACACTTTTTGATCTCGCGGCATGATGAGAGGACCTTCCGAGGGAGCGAGGGGGGTTTTAGGATGCACTGAAAAGGCCCAGTTTTTCTTTCCACCCTAGTGCTTCTCAAGGGCCTCCCATATTGCCCGAGGGCCTCCTAAGGGCCTCCCTACCCCTCCCCCTCCAAGACCTCAAAATGTCCAGACTTACATCTCAGGGCTACGTATCAGAACGGCTTACAAAAGCCAGACTGCTCAAGGTTTCATAGTCACCTGAACAAACTTACGCTATAGACGATGCAATGCTATAATATAGCCTCACCGTGCTTTTGCATTGAAAATGTGTTTGTGGAACAATAAATATATTGCATAGAAGAAAATCTTCCGAAATATGAGATTTTACTACAGGAATGTGACATTTAAATGGACACTAAACGCATATAATAGGCCGCATAGACGACATGATTCCATGGCATCGAGGGCCTTTTCTTGATTTTTTTTGATATGGGTGGATATGTATGGGCATCATAGTAGAGCTGTAAAATTGGTATTAATTATGTGGGTATCTTGGCATGAAGGGACAAAACTCGGAAGGACATATCCTGCAAACGGTGCGGTAACAGATGCATATCTTGTCAAGATTCAAGATGGAACTTGCAAGCAGGTGCCATGTAAATCCCGTTGTGCCAACTATGGAGGTTCCCGTAAGATTTGCATGGGAACATCCACAGCGGGTACATGGCCACCTTACGAAACAAATGATCGTCACAGTGCGAGCTCCGCCCAGGCTGCTGAGGTGACAAGTTCTGCATGTATGCTGCAAGCGCAATCTGATTTGGGGGCACCAACATATACAAGCCAGGAATGTGGCGAACGCTCTCCATGTGAAAAGCTTAGAATTTTAGAGGGAAGCCATGACAATTGACCAAAGTTGCGAAGGGCAGTCAAAGAATAGCGAGGTGGTATCAGAAACCTCCTCTTCCTGAATATGGGACTTGTATTTGCAGTGAAATTAAGGAATTGCGCAGGCACCGCAATGTAAATGGCTGGTTTCGTGCATCTCCATTCAAATGGACATCTCAGCAAGCATGATGGAGACGGGTTGTCATGGAGACGATGACAAGGTAACATACGGGGTTCATGGGGAAAGGAATACATGTAGCAATGTTGTGAGGTGACCTATATGCAAGGGAGCGAATCCTAGCAAAACCGGTGCGTAGAAAAGTAACAGGCAGAATGGCCATACTTGACCGCAGGACAACTCTGATGTACAAAGGGATCTAGATATGAAAATGGGACTTGCGTCGAGGCATATCCATCAGAATGGCAAGCAGAAAGCTTCTCCACTTAACAAGATGCTACCTGCGTGCGGGCAGACGCGTGAATTGCTGTTACTTGCGAGAGCATCTCATCTAAGCGAGAAGTTTCACAACGGAACTGCGTTCAGGATGGCGGGCTCATATAGGAATCTCCCACCTACATGGAACACGCAGTTAAATGTGTATAAGGGGGAAGGAACTCCAGAGGATTGCATTGTAAGTGTATATCGGGAAAAGGGAGAGAGGGAAGCCTCCACAAGGCTAACAGGCTTTGAAGACAACCACATGTGTAACAAGCCGTGCACATAGATTTTAACGACGTAACGGCGGCAATATTTTTATGGTCACATCTAAATCGACATGAGCAAGTCAATGAGGAGAACTACATTCAAACAAGTGGCCCCATGAGACATGACCTCTACTTGATGGAAACTTGATTGAGGGAGATTACCATGGGCCTTTGTTTTATTCCGTTCTGAAGCCATAGCAGAAGCTACAAGTTTGGTAGCTATCTGCATTTACAACATCCAGGTTCCTGCACGGGCACCTCAATGCCAAGATGGTGCTGTAAACAAGCACATTATGTGAAAGGTGTGAAAGGGCTCACTCATGAGAGGCTTTCTTATACGTTGATAAGATGTGCTGGTTAAAAAACGATGCTGTTGAAGTTATCGCAAAGACGGCCACAGGAAGATACACGCAGGTAGTTCTGAAAACCAGATCAAAAAACGCTTGCCTCCACCGAGAAATATGGGCCCGTGTTCCGACGCATTCTTTTGTTAAAGCCCACCTTGTCATCATGCCACAAGAGGTACGGCCATAGGCGCATCTTGTCAAATCCCACCCTTCTCATCATGCTATGAGATCAAATGGCATGGTCATAGGGATATTTCTGCAAGAGCTTGCCATAACTTGCCCATTTCATAATGCCGCCAAATCAAGAGGTATCTCCACACGGGATTTCGTTAAAACCCACGCTTCTCCTCATCACTTGAGATGAGAAGGCATGGGGCTCGGGACATTTTGTTAAAATCTATTGTCTCATTGTGCCAAGAGACAAGGAGGCACGGCTCTGGGAGCAGTTTGCTAAGCCGCCTGTCTCATCATGCCCAAGGCGCACAGTCAGAGAAGGATGCCCAAGTAGAGAATGTATGCTGACATCAGGGGCGCGTTCGACTCGCACACAGGCAAACACAGTCAGAAAACCACCCCTGTTCTGAGATAGCACAGTGAGAGCGGAAAGTCCAAGTAGAGAGACGCGTCAAAACCATGTATCTGACCCGCTTTGCCATTGACGTTCATGGTTCCAACCTTCCCCTTGTTCACCAGATGAGCGTCCTAGTGCTGATATTTGGCTTTTGCGGTTCCGATATATGTTTCCATGGTTAACGATATTCCCAGATTCCCATGTTTACCTTTTTCGGTTCGCTCGGCCTGGCACCCTCAGCTGTCAGCACAAGCCCTTCTTTTGGAGAAGCTTTGCCCAGCGCTGTCCACAGCAGTTGTATGCTCACCTGGCCAAGAAAGTGTCTCTGCAAGTAGGGCGCTTAGCACAAGAAGGATGCAAAGCTACATTGACTTCATGTGGTCGCATGCGGGCATTCGAGTGCGTAGTCACCGTTTGCCGCAGCTTAACAACGAGTGCGGGCTATATATTCCTCCCGGCCAGGGTGGCATGTGTGATCATTCAGCGATGCTATTTGTCTGATCGCTATGTGGCCAGAAGTTGCCTCCGATCACATACTGTAGTCATGGGGTTGCCAAGCAGCAGTGGGGTGAGCTGCCAACCGAATGGAAAGCAGGCTGTGGCAAAGTTACAGGAAGTCGACTGCATAGGTAGAACACAAACCAGAAGAATTGCAAAAGGCCAGAAGCATTGAGCTCAAGGAATATAAACCTGTCGTCGGGCGGCCTCCTGATTGGGACCTGTATTTCTTAAAGGCTTGCGACGAGAAACACAACGAAGCGATGTGAGGAGCAAGCTCTACATACTGTAGCATGAGCAGCTGCACCAAAAACGCTGGTGTGAGCATCAAGGCCCGCATCAGTGCCGTATGAGTCAAGCCTCTGCCGAACAGTTTTGTTGAGTCATCCGCTCCTTGAGGTGGCAGAGTGCCAATGCTTGCAGCTGGCCGCAAGCATTCTTCAAAACTTTCCTTGCCTTCCTAAGAGTCAACAGCATGCAGCGGGTTCGATAGGGCAAAATTCCTTGGTTGCTGGTAACAGTGTTCTCTGCTTCTCAAGAAGCACGACATCTTGCCAGGCTGCGGTATTCCAGCTCAAAGACTGTCTAGAGTCTGCAGATCAGCATGCTCACGAAGTAAACCAAAATTTCGGCTGCATTGTACCATTCTTGTCCAAACACGCAACGCTCAGAAGTGCAGGCGGTAAGCAATACCCCGAAGGAAGCTGAAAAAGCTCCGCGCAGACCCAAGTTCGGGCGGCCAGAGCAGATCACAGCATCGACTCAAACATGTAATATCTTGATCAGGATTACATGCTCTGTTTGCGGATTGTCAGAAAGGCCAGTATCAGCCTCAGCTTGCTGTTGGACTCTATCCTAGCTGACCTGCCCTGCTTTCTTGCATGCTCAGGAGGAGCTTCTGCTGTGTTTGACTCAGTGTACCCCTTGACTCCGCAGAGCTTCGTGCTTGGACTTTGCCCCTTTGCACATGCAAATGGCCAGGTGCGATGCAGAGGGTCCGGCTTGTCACATAGCTACTCATTTGGGCCGGCCACCCTGTATGCTCTGTGTGTGCCAAATTGATTCGTGTGCGTGTCCGTGGTATCCACTCAAAGCTGAGGCTGTTGTGACCCACCCCTGCCGCATGTGCCAACAGACGTGAGAGGCTCAAGAGCAGGCTATCTGAATCTCCGCATATGTCCTTGTCATTTCCTGAGTTTGAGGACTGGTACTGTGCTGGATGCCAGCCGGGAGGGCAGCAGGCAGCGAAGAGGCAATGCTTAAATGATGATCTTTCATCCCTTACTCTCGGAGCACCCTCCAATTTGACAGGGTTGTTTGCTCAGTCTGTGGGACCGCAGATCGACCAGTTTCAGCCTCAGACTGCGATGCGGCGAACGCAGCACAAACTGAGAAAGAAGAGGTGTGACTTTGCGTCCATCGCAAAGGCCGCACATCGTGATAGGCTTTGTCCGAGATGTTCTTTTGATCAGAGCACTTACACCTTAAACTAGAGTCGGGATCCGTTCTGACTACACAGAATACAACCAGAAGCCCATCTTGGTCATGTCCTCCAGAGGACTGGATGTGGGTGCATGCCCCTCAACGATGACATATCATGGGTTGGATGGCCGATTGTGAGTACAGACGCAGGAGATTGTCTGGCTGCAGCTGCAAGTCCACAGAGTGCAGCCATCAAGGACGAAACATATCATACCTTTGGCATCCTGACCAGTTTTATTCTATAGCTATGCATGGGCAGGCACTGTGGCAAGTGGTTTCCAATCATGGACTGATCATAGCATGCAACATGATATCTTGAGACCAAAGCTGCCGGATTATGAGGCTCCCCTCACGGACTGAAAAGCTCGCAACCTGTGACATGTCACTTGCGCTCATCGCAGGCTTGCAGATGCCCCAGTCCTGACAAACTGGTCTCGGTGCTTCCAATCAGCAGAGCATAGCAGAGCATAGCGGAGCGTCCCTAACTGGACCATAAGCAGGAACCCTACAGGCTCCATCGCACCTTGGCAAGCTCCAAGGTGCCTCTCTGACATCTCGTCCACTCTTGATGATCTGAACCGTGGTCAACCTATCGATCGCTCTTGATGATCTGAAAGCTGCCTTTAATCCAGGAACCAAAGCCGAGGAATAATGCTGATTAGATGAGTACCTTTAGAACATCGGCACGACCATTAGCTCAGAGCAGCTGTAGACAGGCATCGCGGTCTGAGAAACGGTATGACCTCTGGCCTTCACAGCCGTTTTGCATTACACCATTGTTTTCTGCAACGAAGTAAGTATATGAGGGCTCTTCAGTGCGGATGTGCGGATGTGCGCGCATGTTTAGTCACACAAGGAAAGCCTTTTGGTGCCGTTTGCGTGTGGAGGGATGAGGGAGAAAAGCACAAAAGCCTCTACCCAAAAAAGCAAAATCCTCGAGGGCAAGGTCATGGGGGTTTGACGGGAGGTTTGGGTGAGTGAAAGAGCTTGGACGCCTCGGATGCCTTGGCAAGTTCATGCGTGCAGCAGTATATGATAGCGTGTGCATGGCTGAGGAACAGTTGCTGCTGCCGCAGCCCCGGAATGGCAGAGCTTCCGTTCAGACTGTCCTGCCGATTTGTGATTCCAAGTCTCGTCGCTGGATGAGTAATTAGTCAGGTGCGATGCCATGAAGCCCGGCTGCGAAGGGGCAACTCACCTCGGCTGCAACCTCAGTCAAGCACAGCCAAGCAGAGGCTGTTAGTTTATGGCTTATCGATGCCAGCTTTCCGGTGGACAGGTCGTTCGTGCAAGCAAGTACAGGTTGCATTTTGTCTGGTGCGCCATAGGTCGCTTTCAAATCTTCCGTGTCTTCATTCGGAAGCCCAAGACTTTCAGGTTTTCTTGACTTGCAACTTGCTGGCTTCTTGCGCAGGATCATATGTCAGCACGTCTTGCGTTAGCGAATCTCGAGAATCTCATAGCTTGCGGCAGATCCAAGTTCCACGGCACTGCCTTCTTGCAGATTGAGGTATGCATCTACGGATTTTCGTCTCACGGTCGTCAGCGTGCGGACATGATCAGACCAAGCCTGCAGTTGCATGTTCTGATACGGTTTGTCAAGTCTGTACTCTTGGACGCCCCAGCCTTTACTGCTGTACAGAATGAAAGCTGCTGTACGGCGTGCAGGGTTTTGGGGTGAACAATCATGATGGATTGGAGCATTTCGGCTACCTGAAATTTTCCAACAATGAGCGGCTGGAACATACCTGCCTTTGGAATGGAATCAATGGCATGTACGAGCTTTCTGAGCACCGTGGCCAACCTGGTCTCGGTTTTATGTTGGAGTCAATTGACTTTGTTGACTGACTTGGTGACATTTTCTGCCCAGGTTGTTGCCGCCCTCCGTTGCAAGCTATCCCAGAAGGGGTGCCAAGCTCATTGATTGACAAGTATTGCAACGTGTGAGCATCGGTCCATGCATCCCTTTAGCTGTCGCCAGCATGCACTTGGTGAATAATTTCTTGTTGAGGCCTGGTTTTGTGGATCATGCAGCAGAAGGCAAGAAATCTACCGCCGTTGTTTCGCCAGCTGCTTGCAAGCCTCATGATCTGAAGGAAAGGGCGCCAACCGAAGAGCATGCCGCAGGCGACGCAGGCGACTGATTCAACTGCTCAGGGATGCTCAGTGAGGATTTCTCGCAGGCTAAGCCCGCTGCTGGCTCCGGCAAGGCATGGAAAGGGCAGTACGATGTGCTTTCGAGCCTCTCATGACTCTGACTCGGTGCAGGGCAAGGGCAAAGGTGGAGGCAAGCTGTTTAGTGTTCGTCACACAAGTATACACACGTCACAAGGGCTTAATTCAGTTGCAGGCAAGGGTGCTCAGAGTCTTGGCGCAGCTCTGAAGGTGGGGTCTCTTGTTTCAATCCTTTCAGAGGGGACTGTCAAAAGTGCACCGTGGTCTGAGACTGGATGGAGGTGGCGGCTGCTCAGGTTCCAAAACCGTTTCCAGCTGATCTTTTGGAGTCCAAGCTTCCGCATGCCGTGTTGAAACATCCTGCTGTGTTAGAACAAGGCGGACTCTGAACTGACCTCCTGCCGAAGTTTGTTGCGACTGGATGTACAGATTAGCATTCCTCAGGCTGTCGCGGCAAGATGCGTCGAAGTCAAACTGTAATTTGAATGTGCCAATTCGACGGTGCTGGCAATGAGCTGGTCCATCCATGCATGACAAAAGTCCCTGCTCGCAAAACAACGGGGTCTAAGATGTCCTTGGAGGCCTTCGAACCAAGCAGTAGCTAAAGCAGAAGGTTGCGCCTGAACCAGGTGATGCATGGCTGCAGCTTCGCACCTAGGCTGCTGCGGCAGTTGCTGCTGCTGCTGCTGCTGCTGCTGCTGCTGGTGTTTCTGTTTGCATAGTGGTGCCAGCCATGTTTGTGAAACATTGGGCTGCCTGGCCTCCCAAGCCGGACCTACCGAAATCGGCGAGGGCGAAGTGTTGTGTTCTTCGCGGCTCTGATTCTTGATTGGCTACCCAGAGATACGAACATTGCAGAAAGAGTAGCTCAGCAACCTCCGCTTGCAAGCATCAGGTATAGCGGCGGGCTGCCCGCGTAGACCGCAGCAGATAGGTATTGCATGGTATTCTCTTTGACACAAAGCAAGTGGGTGGGCGAACGGAGGCATTCAATGCACCTCTCACCACGGAACCACATCCATGTAACAGTGAGCGTCAGTGTCTTCACACGACTGCTTCCAGGAGTTTGGCCAAAGGATTGGCAGTCCTTGCTCTGTGAGCCAATCAGAGACAGACGTCAAAGACACGAAGGCAACAATCAGAAAACAGCCAGGCTGCAATCAGCAATCCGCCGGTGGCCCAGAGTCAAAAACACGGAGGCAGCAAATGGAAAACATAATGGTAGCAAGCCAAGACTATTCTGGGGCAGCGTATTAGGCAATCACGTAGAAGGCGTTGTAATCTCGATGATCGGCTGTAAAGACATGATGGGAGAGACGTATTATGCAATGAAGTAAAGTACTTTACAGCGAGGGGGGTGGGGGCAGCCCTTGTTCATGATACGGGTCTGGTTGCATCAGCAGCCGGGGCGTGGGGGCGCCGCCTCGCCGCATTTGCAAACCATCAAAAGTGTGGCAATTGTTGATGAGGATTAACTTGTACACATGAGACGCGTTCTCGAATGGGTTCATGATATTTTTCGCGGTTTTTGATGAGCATTGGGTATTAGACATGATACGCGCTCATGTTTTGAAAAGAGGGGGCCGTTTTAAAAATGCGGCGGGGATGGGGGTGCGGGTTCTTGTTTTACAGCAAAGGGGTTTGGGGGGGAGGCAGCCCTGGTTTATGATGAGGGTGCAGCCCCGCATTTGCAAGCCCCCCGGATTTGCAAATCCATTTGCAAACCATCAGAGAACATGGCGGTTGTTAGTGGGGGTTTACTCGTACACATGACACGGGTTCTCGACATTTCTCGACTATTAGACATGATACGGGGTCATATAAAACGAATCGGGGGTTGCGGCCCGCCGCCCCATTTGAAACCACACTGAACAATATGGCAACTTTTTATAACACGGCATGGGTTCCAGTGGGTTGGGGGGCATGATTCGTCTTCATGCTTTAAAAAGAACAGGGGGGTTGCGACAGGCGCAGCCCCCCCCCGCTTGAACAATGTGGCACAGTTCATGATACACATTCATGTTTCATATAAAGCTTGGGGGAGCTGCCATCAAAACATGTGGCAGTTCTTGATGAGCATTGACTATTAGTAGTCTCAAATATGTTCACAAAGACGAGTGGGGGCTGGGGGGCTGCACCATTTGCAAACCGACAAAAAAATTGTGCTACAGGTTCATGTCTTAAGAAGTGGGCCCCCGCCATATGCAAACCGTCAAAACGTTGTGGCAGTTGCTGATGAGGATTGGCAGCAGACATGATACCTTTTCATGTTGTAAAAAAGCAGGGTTGGTTGGGGGTGGGTCAAGCATGGCTATGTCTAATTATGACATTTCTATTGGCTTAGTTCACAGTACGCATAGTACGCGGCGTGTCTTGGATTTTGGCCGGCTTGTTTCCCGAATGTTGCGCGCGTGTTTTCCATTGCCTCCGCGTTTCCGACTCCGTGTTCTCGTTTTTCGAATGGGTTCAGCCTGTTTGCGAATTTGTTTGCTGAATGTGGCATGCCCTCCAGATTCCTACTGTGTCGAGGAAGACACGAAATGCCATGTTGTTTTGCGGACAAGTGGGCTCTGGGACATGTTCCGAAAGCACCGCGCGTTCAGATCATGCTGGCTGACCTGCAGGTGCTGCGCCGTTACCAGGCCCTCTGAATTATAGCCATGAACGCCAAGAATCCAGACATGTTGATCTCATTCCAGCGAAGCGGTTGGCGCATTTTGTTTGGCTTTAACATGAGGTATGATGCTCGCCTCGGGACAGCCTAGGGTTTGTGTCATATATAGCAGCTTCCACAAGACATGTAGCTATGATGGAGTATCCAAAGATGTAGTGCGCGTCTGCCCATGGTATATGATGACGCTGTAGGCGCGCAAGCTTTGTCCGCGCTGAATCTCCCAATTTTGAATCTCTTGGCAGTGTGAGCTGATCCAACTAGGATCCACGACCAGTCCACAGAAAACGCGCTTCCAATCTTTGCGGCTGGCTTCTAAGGAGAAATGCACTTGAAGCATCCGTAGTCTCCTGGAACCACCTGGAACCAAAGAGGTCAAGCTACCTTGCCTTGAAAAAGTATTGGTGGCCGTCTGGTCCTGTGCCAGACGAAGAAGCACCAGCTGACCACACAGAGGCAGATAAATCAGCCACATCATCTGCAAAGCCTGGCGCCATGTTTCGTGCTGAGGCATTTTCGGTGTGGCGCTGCTGCCCTCGACGCTTCCAACCGACAGGCAGTGAGCCCCTGTGGTTTCTCGTGTGCTGTGCAGTATTGTCACGCCATCCTGCAAGGTGAGGATGAAGCTGCAAGCCCAGGACGTAACATCCTAATCAAATTGTGGCTTCTGACATTCTTTTGGAGACAATTTCGGCCTTTGGAGAGGACACTCTATTTCTTTTGTTTGGGGTATCTTTGAGAATTTTCCGAATGGGTGCCAAGAAGTACACGCATAACTGTTGTCTGACGGGAGGTTCGTCCTCGGTCACCGATGTTTCTCTTATTCCGTTTAGGAAGGGGGAAGATCCACGGGATCTAACCCAGAAGCACCACCGTATGGGATGCGTGGGGAATGCAGAGAAGAATACGAAAAAAAGATTGAAAGAAACAAAGAGACACACAAAGAAGAAGGAAAGAAAGAGACGTAGAAAGAAGAGCAAGAAAGAACGATAGATTACAAGAAACAATCATAGTAACCATAATAACCCACCAGCTAAAGTAAGACAGGAAAACAGAAATCAAGAAACGAAAGAAAGCAAGATCGAAAGGAATAAACAATGACCGAAACAAAGACATAAGATGAATACAAAGAAGGTTATTCATACTATTTTCTTTTTGCTACTGTAGAAAACGCTTTCTTTTATACCTTTCGTGTTACTTCGCTATGACTAACATTATTGCGCTTATTGCTCTGCTACTATTACTTTCATGGTTATGTAATTATTTTTTGAATCACATGCCATCATGATTCATCATGATTTTCATGACTCAAGAGCTTTTATGAAAGTTTACCAGTATTCATCAGCTTCATACTATGTCATCACTTTCATCGTTGTTCATAATCTTTCCTCATGTTCCATAGACTTTTCTCAGTTCTCATGATTTTTCGTCGTCCTTAGATCCGTTTACAGGAACCCGTTTTTTTTTGTTGGCTGTTTGGTCTTTTTTGTTGT
>CAJNIZ010001137.1:15196-31656 GCA_905231905.1 Symbiodinium pilosum | reverse complement strand
GTAGTAGTAGGAGCAGTCGTAGTAGAAGTAGCAGTAGGAGTAGAAGTAGAAGTAGAGGTAGAGGTACAAGTAGGCAGGAGTGGAAGCAGAAGTAGAAGTAGATGAGACGTAGACGTAGAAGTAGATGTAGAATTGGAAGCAGCAGCGCAGGGATTGTCGCAGTAGTAGAAGCAGGGAAAGAGGAGTAGGAAGATGTCGTTGCTCCCATGGTTGTCATCAATGTTAGGACCGGTTGTGATTCGGGGTTATGTTGGATGTCTTGAGGGGGCTGGGTCAAGAGTTGTATGGCGTGTTCCGCTTAACTAGTAATTGTCAATAGATATGGCTTGCGTATTATATGAGAACATTGAACTTTCTTCGGCTTCAAGTCTCCAGAGGGCACGACACGCCCTTCCGGCGGAGACAGCAGTGTGACAAGATTTACCCCGGGCAATCGAACAGCTCCAACAAGGCGTGTGTAAGTGTGGGTAGCGTAGTTTTTGCTGTAGTATGGGTGTTGGTACGTGTGGTGGTGACACAAGATGGCTTTTGCGGCAGGGGTTATAATACAGATGAATTTGTAGTGATTAGTAACGGCGGACGGTATGCATACTGTAGCCTGCTGCTGCTGCTGCTGCTGCTGCTGCTGCTGCGTCATACTAGAAACGACAGCAAAGCATGTTCAAGCATAGCCTTTGATTGCCTGCTCAGCAAGCACACTATTCACCGCATGGAATGTTGCAGCACTTCTTGCCAGGTCTGCTGAACTTGTGACCAACCTTGAGCGTGGACGGCTGCCTTCAGGAGCCTGTTTGCGGTTTCTCTTGCAACCTTGAACTACTCATCGCTACAGGCTCAGCTGAATCCTCTCCACATGTTGCCCGGGAGGCGCGGGTGTCCTGGCAGCCTCTCGATTGACCACCACTTCCTTGCAGGAATGGGCTTGCGTAACTCCGCATACGAGTCCTCGCACTCCAATGAGAGGCCGTCGAGGCCCATGGTTCTTGCAAGCTTTGGTTCGTGAAGTGGACATAGACTTGATAGGCAGCGCACCACCTTCCTCAGCTACCTCATGCAGCCCGCTGTCGCCGTCAAGCATGTCAGTTGGACGCTGAGACCGTGGCAGGTTCGTGGCTGCAACTGGTGAACGCGTGTCGTGCTGACCAGGAATCAAACGGACAGGATCAGAGTCCGGCAAGGTTTGATGCCCTGTTCTAAGCTGATGTGGAGCTTGGTCTATCATTCGTCAGCGCTCCTTGACGCAGTGAACCACATGCAAGCAGGTCCCTCAGGTGACGCACGCGTTGTCTCAGTCGAACCCTGAAGCAGATCTCTTCAGCTTGTGAATTTGGCATGACTGAGTTTTTGAGGTCTTCATACCCATTGCCGTACACACGTACACACACTGAGGTAGGTGGCACTGTGGCACTGCCTCTTGGCTCACTTCACAAGGCTTGTCACACACTCCAGAGGCTGAAGAGGAGGACGAGGAGGAGGTGTTGGAAGACATCTTATTACCCGCTCCGTTCGTGGATCATGAGGACTCTGGGCTATCTGGGTTGATCTGCTGCATGCTCTTTGGTGAGGGAGTCTGAGAGGAGCGGGTCTCGACTGTTCCCAGCGCCGTGAGCGATACCGGCCCCAGCGATAAGCAGGCACGTCATGGCACTGCCCTGTACTAAAAGTACGTAAATGCCACGCAGAGTTGAAAATACATGTACATATGCAGGAGGCATGGCGTGAACTGCCATCGATTTCCGAGGCACGAATCGTGTGCGACACGAATTCTGGTTAACATATCTGGCCATACCCAGATGCAAGATCACCTGGAAATCAAGACTTCAGGGCATGCAATCCTTCCTTCGATAGCTAACGCTAAATCCCAAATTGTGATTGCAGGGCTTGTTCTGCCAATGGTTGGCAGCAGTAATGGCCGAGCAAATCCTGCGCTGTCTCTGAACAGCTGAAGTTCTGTAGTCTGTTTCATTCCTATGTCAGATGTGCATCTTAGGATACTTGGTCGTTTGCCAATTGCTTGAACGGAATGATTTCGTAACAACGTCAGGGACGGCCTTGATGTGAACAGTGAGCTGTGAGACCTGTCAAAGTGTCAATTAGAAGATGCACTGCATTGGAAATACCTGTCACTCAACAGGATGTGAGCCCATCACGGCAAATCGATGCGGAAGAGTGCAAGCCCTAGGTATGTGAAGCAAGTCGCAAGATGTCGCAAGCCATAAGACGGGAGAAGCCGCAGAGACCAGGCATATCAAAGTGGAGCATCCTGGAGTCCCTTGCCTTGGCCGCTGACTTGGGTGTCTTATAATGGGTTCGGCAGTTCTGCACTGCGCTCCAGTGATAGCCAGCAAGTTCTTGGTTTCTGCCGTTGTTCGTGTTGCTGCAGCTGATGCTGGTGCCGGCGCTGGTGCTCCAAGGCATGTTCACTGGAAGGTGTCTCGAATTCTGGCAGGGAGGGGGGAGGGGATGCGATTTCATGCACGGGACTCATTGCTTTCATTTGACAGCGGATTCTGTGGCTGCCTAATGTAGCTTGCTTAGGTACATCACCCGCGTTGTTAGCCCTTTGTGATGGATAAATGCAGCAGCCCGGTGGTAGTTGTTGTTTTTGGTTGTTGTGGTTGTTGTGGTTGTTGTGGTTGTGGTGGTTGTGGTGGTTGTGGTAGTGTTTATTGCGTTTATGGCTGCGGTTCAAGTTGCGGTTGTGGTTAGGTTAGGGTCACAGTTATGGTCGCGGTTAAGGTTGCGGTTGCGGTTGTGGTGGTGGTGGTGGTGGTGGCGGCGGCGGCGGCGGCGGCGGTGGTGGTGGTGGGGTGGTGGTCGTGGTGGTCATAGTGGTCGTGGTGGTCGGGGTCATCGTGGTCGTCGTGGTGGTCATGGTGGTCGTGGTCGTCGTGGTCGTCGTCGTCGTTGTGGTGGTCGTGGTCATCGTCATGGTCGTGATCGTGGTTGTGGGCGTGGTCGTGGGCATGGTCGAGGGCGTGGTCGTGGTCGAGGGCGTTGTCGTGGTGGTGGCAGTGGCGGCGGTGGCAGCGGTGGTGGTGGTCGTGGTCGAGGTCTTGGTCTTGGTCTTGGTGGTGGTCGGGGTGGTGGTTGTGGTGGTGATGGTGGTGATGGTGGTGATGGTGGTGGTCATGGTGGTCGTCGTGGCGGTGTTTGTGTTGTTTGGTTTCCTGGTGGTCGTCAGTCGTCGGCGTGGGCATTGGTGTGGGCGTGGGCGTGGCTGTTGCTGTTGCTGCGGAGGTGGTGGTTGTTGGCGTGAAGGGCGTGGGCAGGGACGTGGTGTGCCGGGGTTGGTGGTGGGTCCTAGAAGGTTGTGCTAAAACCCTTGCTTTGTTTTTTTGTAAGCCGAGTTCATATCATGTGTTCCCGTTCACTAGCGCGAAAGATGGACCGCGAAGGGTCTTGCCATAGGGGCTACCTGAACGGTTATCTTGAATTGCTGAGATGAGCCTGGCAAGGTTGCTTTGGCTATGTCTTCCCTAAGCACGAAGCCCTTACACCCATATACACGCATGACATGTTCTTCTCAAGGAGCCCGCATATTCATCATATAGACAACAACATCAACTTGGCAAAGCATAGTTTTACTTGGCGAAAGACCGCGTAAGCTCCGTGAAAGGCGCCGGGAAAGGTGGGTTTTCGGGAGAAGGAATCTAGAACAGACCTCAGATGATAGTGCTAACGCGCGTTTTGTTGCTCCAAATCTCATACAGCAGATTGAAAGCCATGACCTCAAATAAACGCCCAAAGCTGGAAGTGTTTGACGTGCGCTTCTAAGATCAGGTCTTGGCACACAGGACACGGCAGTGGCCTAAGTAAGCGCCACATGTCACGTTCTTGGCCCTGGTCATGTTCCAAGGCGCAGATTGACCTGCATGCTGCTACAAGTGGCCCAACAAACCAGCCAGGCGTGAGGCTCAGTGCGCATAGTCAAGATGATGCGATGTTCATCTTTCTGTGCGATGACCGGAGGTGATGAGTCGCGCCCTATCGGCAAAAAGCGGGGTGTCGGAATGAAGCCATGTTCCATGTTGCGGAATCAGCGAGGCTTGCCACGAAACAAGCTGACGGAAATGTTTCTCGTCTGGTGCCAGTTGTGGAGGTTCCTTCTCCTTCTGTTGTAACGTGCGCTCAATGTCAAGTGGCAAGTTGACAGGTAGTGCAGAGCCAACAGGATCCACCAGGCAGCACTTGCTGGCTTTGACAAGACAGACAGATCTCGACTGCGGAACATGGTGTTCACGCTTGCTCGAAGTTGACCAGCTGATGCTGGCAAGTCAGCAACTACGCGCAGAAATGATTCGTCTGCATCCAAAAGTTCATGATGTCAGAATTGGAACCTACATGAACCTACAACATGTTGCCACGCATGGAAGAGCTCAACTCCAACATGGCTGTTTCTTCTTGACAGAGACTGGAGTTGCAAGCGCTGAGATCATGCCTCGTCTGCCCTTGCTTGCTCGCTTGCTTGCTCGCTTGCTCGCTCGCTTGCTTGCTTGCTCGCTTGCTTGCTTGCTTGATTCAGCTTCGCATGAATGCATGCCCGCTGAGATACGGCTGGCCAAGCATGTGCGACACATCTGCCCTAAGTCAATTGATGGGCTACTGCAATCCATTTGAAACATATTCAAGGGGCTGTGGCATTTTCGTGAGATTGGCCGTTTTCTGAAAAATTGCAGCAGACGGAGCATGGCGCCATGGTGCAATGGAATTCAGAGTTGCAGAGCAAACTCCCGTCTATATAGGCTGCGGATCATCCCGATGAGCCGTAAAATGTCGCAAACGACCTTGCGATCTAGTGTGTTGTTTTCTTGGGATGGCATGGAGACTCGCGTGTGTGTGCGCGCTTGTGTGTGTGCGCGCGCACAGTTTCAGGCTGAGCGTACAAGTTCAAAAACAGGGGTCATTGCTTGTGTGCCACCTTATTCAAGGGCAGCCTTGCATTTCACGGCTGGAGCGTTTTTGCCCTTGCTGCTGGTGTTGTTGCTGTAGCAGCAGCAAAGAGATAAAAAAAGAAGATGATGGAACAAGGCTTCCCTGACAGCAGGCGCTGCTCATGACGTACCGGCACCCATGACACATCACGAGGAGACCTGGCTCCGCGTAAACTTAGATTCCGGTCCCACCAGCTTTGCGTGAGGAGTCCTTGCCAGTCAAGGATGCCGCTGCTAGCACAGCATCCACCAGCCACGCGGCAGACAACACTTGTTGGTGCCCGGTTGAGAATGCTACGCAAAGAGCAGTGGGTAGACAGTCCTTTCTCCAAGAGCTATGCTTACCAGACAACACGTTGGCATGCTCGTTGGAATGAAAGCAAGCTACAGCAGCAGTCGTCTATAGTCGTCTGATGTGGTTTCATGTTGTTTCTGTTCCGATATTTGCCGATTGAGGTGTTGGTGCAGAGGGGAAGCCAAGGCCATACACTGCCAGTGCTTGAGCCTGTCAATTTTGCTTGGCCAGATGGAATGGCTCCGATGAGAAGCAGCTGGAGCTGGAACGCTCTTTCGCTCACAGTGGCCTTTTCTCGAGCCTGAACCCTCAGCAGGAGCTAGGAGGACGAGAGGCTGAGTGGGGGCCTTATCTACTCTGGGCTGGTTCCCAGGATGCCGACATCTGCAGGCGTGTATGGCGTGCAGGCTTCATGCTGCATGCTTCATGTGTCTTTATGCTCTGAGGCACGCCTTGTCCGACGAGGCCCGAGCATCGAGAGATGGATGTCCCAATGATTAGCTGGAAAGTTTGTTCTTGCGTGAGGTGTCATCTGTTCCGAAAGCATTGGTAAGAGATGCACCATCTTTTGGCCGCTGGGGCAGCTGAACTTGGAACAGGCCGAAGTAGATTGAGAAAACTCTTGTCCTTCGTGTCTCTTGCCTGCCTGCCTGCCTGCCTGCACGCCTTCCGCCCGCCTGTCTGCCTGTCTGCATGTTTGTATGTCTGCCTGTATTTGCGAAGTCCAGCAGCTTATGAAGCGGGGCTGCATTTAAGGCAAGAAGCACTTTGTGATTGCGGGGAGCGTCTGCTCCTCCGATCCAGACGCGCTTTCGACCACACCTGGCGCCTTGCCTGCAAAGCTCCGCTCAAAGCTCCGCAGAGCCCACAAAGAAGAGGGTGAAGCAACAGCCCTTCGAATGCAATGAATGTGCAGGTCCCCTTGATGAACATGATTCTGACTGGCCTTTTGCAAGAATGTGCTACGAAGGAAATCTGGATGTCGACAGTTGCTCGTCTGTAACCTTTGGCAAAAGAAGACGTAACAGGACCTGACATCGGGAAATTGTACATACACCAACGCCTTCGGCGGCAGCAGCCTTATACTTCAGCCATGCGGCTCCTTCACAGTTGTATCATGTTGCTGTCCCTGGAAACACAGCAGGTCGCAAGCTCGAGGCAAGAAGCGTCGGCAGTCCCAGCATAAATTTCCTTGACATGCAGTAAAGAGCGCTATTTTTGGGCCCATTGCCTGAGAGGGCAGGCTGTGACATGACACAGTCCGCAAGGCCCGAGCACTTACAAGGACGAGGTTGACTGTCTCAGACTCCAGGCGAGGCATGAACATGGCTGCATCCCAGCTGCCATATGCTTATCTCCAGGCTGGACTGGATATGGATTGCGCGGCTCGGCTGCTGTAGTTTGCGTGTTTCGTCCATATCTGTATGCCGCATCAAGTTTGGTACGTGAGGCCTACTGACCAAACTGGAGACACGGCGGAGAATCACGCCCTCTGTAGAGGGGTGATCATTCAGACATTTGCCAAAGCACTCACAGGGTAGGAGCAAATTGTAATAGAGCGCCAGAAGCGCTGGCTGTCTTTTGCAAATGTTGGTGGCTGTACAATAGCTCAACAAGAAGAGCAGTCAGGTGATCCTGAAAGTATTTAGACCTTATCACTTTGAAGTCCCGATTCTGCCTCCAAGAGGCTTCGGGTGCCAATGTTCATAACAACTTCATTTTGCTGAGCGGATGGGGTCATCCGCCAACGCAGCCTCCTTCGTTTAGAAAAGTGCTAGCCGGAGTCTTGCCTGACCAGGTGCAACAGCTCATGCGCGAAGTTTGCCCGGTTTTGGTGTAGCTGCCCAGACAGGCCCAGACTAGCCAGATGCAGAGCGGTCAGAAGATGGAGCTGTCGTCTGTTTGCACAATCATCACGACAACTTCTCCGACTCCATCCAACCCATCGACAGAGATGATATGCTCAACTCTCGAGAGCCTTGCAGACTTTGTTCCGGAGCTGTTGCTATGTCGCCACATCATTGTGTGCGACGGATACCGCCTTGCCAGCGACAGCAAATTCAGGAGTGGAGTTGTGACGGAAGAACGGGCAAGGGCATATGAGCAATATCGATCTAGTCTTGAGATTCTGGCAGAAACGAAGCCGTCACCAATCTGGGCAGCTGTGGAAGTCTTACGACTGGCAGAGCGCCAAGGCTTTGGATTTGCGGTGCGGGCAGCACTGGAGCTAGTCCGCACGCCTTTCGTGTGCATCATGCAGCATGACCGCACATTCATGCGCCGCTTTGAGCAAGTAGAGCCACTCCTGCAAGCCATGTCGCAGAATCCTTGCCTGAAGATGGTCGGCCTACCCACAACAACTAATGATCCGACACGCTACATCATCCAGGCTGTGACCAAACTGGGCGAAATGAAGGTCAGCCATCCGCCGTTCGATTCTTTGATAGTGACGTCTTCTGCAAGCCCTTTTCTCCGATTCATACCAATGATCATGTGGCATGACTCCACGCATTTTGCATCTACCTCCTACTATCGAGACTTTGTCTTTGGCCGACGGCACCTAGTGACGCGTGGTGGATTCATTGAGGATAAACTTGGCCAGCAGCAGGGGATGGACCTGCGCTCCTTGGGCTGGAGTAGCCATGCAAGCTACGGAACGCCCCTCATTTGCGCATACAGCTCTGCACAAGACTTGCTGGGGGTTGCGTAGGGACGCTTGGCGGGATAAGCCCTGGGAAGTAATCTTGGGCGCGTGGCAGTGGTGTTTACCCACAGCTGAGCTGAGGTTCCTTTTGGATGATGGAGCACCAGCACCAGCGCGCATGGTTGGCCACCTGGATGGGAAACGCTACTTGCGACAAGAAGCGAGGATTGCTTTGGAAGCAGCTGAGAGGGCAAAGGCTTCCGCATCTGTGGCTGTTGATGCTGATGCCCCTGTTCCGGCTGTGGACGAGATCAGAACAGCTTGTAAGTGCTATCAGAAAATGAGGGACTGCTGAGGCTGCGCGCTCACCAATCGCCATCCATCATAGCTCGGCGTCCTGGCGGTCCTTCTGAGAATTGCAACCTGAGGTCTCCGAGAAAGTTCAAAGGCCCGACCTCCATCAATCCGTCGGTTGGCCTCCAGGAGACGCGCGGGGAAGCACGGTTCGCCGCACGGTCAACACCATTCAGAATGTTCAACCTATCTTGACATCCCTGGACGAGTCGTACGGACCGAGAGAGTCTTCCATCACCTTCGGCAGGGCTGAGCTTAGACATGCGCAGACGTGCAGTGTTCTGATCTACATCTGAATGGAAAGAAAGTGATAGGTTGGTGGGGCGCATCCAACAATTTGCATGAACAAATTATGTTAGGTCTGTCGGCGATGCACTCAGCTCGAATGTTGTTGCGTGACTGATCGTGTCTTTCGGCTTTGTCAATGCTCAGAATATCCGTCTTGTCGCTGTGCCAAAGAACATCTGACTGACAGTGTAGTATGTCTAGTTTGTAAGGAGCCGTTTGATGCAAAGCCTCTGGCTCTTATAGCAAGCAGCGTGCGACACTGAAGGCATGCTGTGAAGATCTATTGGAGCATGGAAACGTTACAGAGCTGGACCCAGTACTTTTTGTCAATGGTCAAGACTTGCACGGGCGTCAGATATCCGTCAGCAGAGCAGAGAATATTCTATTGATACTCGTACAACACTACTTCGGAGGCAACTGAAACGCTTGCACATGCACCAGAGCTGCAGCTCATGTGCTCATCGCGATCAGGCCATATCAGGCCGCTAAATCTGCAGCTATGCACGGAGATCTGCTACTGTTGTTAGGATGGCATCGTCGGGAATGACCTTCAGCGCTGGCACCAAGGATCATGCTGGAAACTCAGCCACGCTGCTCAATTTCCGATAGCTCGCAGATGTGTAGTGCTGTCAGGATGGTCCTGTGGCTTCAACATCCGCAGCTGCGTCTGCTCCTGCAGAGGACGGGGCTTTTGCTAGAAGAGCTGCCATCAACCTGCCGTGATTCCGCTGAGCCGAGGATGCCTGCCTGTATTGCAAGAAGGAACGGCGGATGTGCGCCGCCGAGTTGTGGATTTTTGCAAGACTGCTCTGCATGCTCTGGCTGCATGCTCTGGCCGTTGAGGTACGAGACAGACGGGTGTGGGCATGAAGCTGCATGCCACGGATCTCAAGCGTTTGCAAAGGTTGGTGAATCCCTGAACGGAGTTGTGCCTTGCTTTGAGGCAAAAAGTGTGCAATGAAGACGGCAACCGGAGGCAAATGCAAGGTGGATTTGCTTCTCCTGCTGATGTCACGAACATACTGCGCCAGACACATGTTGCTTGAGCATGTTCTTGTGGGGAGGTCTGTGGGCAACTCTTCGCTGGTTGGCGGCAGATGTGATGGCTTCGCATTTCTGAGGAAACAAGGCAGACCAACCCGTTCTGAGACTTCCTAGCCTTTGGCATGTTGTCAGCAGACATCTAGGACAAACAATGTGCGTGTGGTAATGGTGGACGCCGGACGCGGTGCTGACCCAGGTGAAAGTAGTCGCAACTTTCAGGGTTCATGCAGCGCTCGGCAAACGAATCAAGATGGGCTGGGTAGCGATCACGGACTTCCCTCAACATCTCAGAGGCAGAAACAGGACGTATGTGTGCGTGTGACGTATCCGAGCTTCACAAGCCGGCTGTGTAGGCGACTCCGCACCAGTGGCGTTGCGTGTTGCAAGCACCCGCATGCTGTCATTAGGGATCAGGTCAGTTTCAATGCTTTGCCCAGCATGAAGCAAAACAAGACTTGGAAATGGCTGCTGCAACGTCTGGCCTGACCACTTGGCTTGCATGCTTATGATGCCAATCAGATTCCATGAGATTCTAACGCACACCGCGCATGTAATGTGGGTGACTGCCAATACTACATGGTCTGGCCGCCTGAAGCCAGCAATGGATTGGTGACTTGCCGGGCGCAGGTGCGAAATATTTCTGGCATCTAGTTGGACCGCATTTCGGGGCTGAGGTGGCGCATTGGCCATCTGTCAAGACAGGTTGGCCGGGCTGCGAATGCAAAGGCGGAATCTGAAGTCGGTCTGGTCACCTGCGAGGCCGAAAACTTCACAGCCATGGAGGTGGAGGCTGTCGTAGCGGCCCGGTCTCTTTCGGCTTGCGCCGGGTGAATAGTCAAGCTTGGTGACTTCACATGTGGCAGGCCTGGCCCGGCACTGACAGCACCGGGGCATCGTACTCGAGCCACCTGGACCTGCAACTCGGCAAGTAGCAGCAGGCAACAAGAGTTTTATGAGGTCCGCTACCAAGTTGTAGCCCTGAGGTGGAATGATGAAGAGAAAAAGACCAGTTACCAGGATGCACATAGAAGGGTTCTGAAGTTGCACGCAATGCTGCGAATGTGATCAAGTGAGCTCTTTCGAAATTCATCCTTCGTACCACCCGTTGCACACCAAAAATCCTCAAGCGTGAAAATTGCTGCGCAAGCCAGCGGTTTAAATGAACAATGCCTTAGTTTCCTGTGCGGTGCAGGCATTATGCAGCTTCCTCATCCCCGCAGCGATGTTTTTGCAATTTTCCGTCATAGCTTCAAAAGGGCGCCACTTTAGTGTCATGTTAACAACAGTTCGATCCAATGGCTGGGGACCTGGACTTGTTGGGAAGGAGGGATGCCTCTTCCCCCCGCTAACATTCCAGCATGTGTGCCGCCAAACGTAGCTCTCCCTCTTTCGTGCGGTGCAGGTATGCTCGGAAGTGCGTTTTTCTTCGTGCATTCTTCTTCGGTTATTGTCTATGAGAACTGCCGCTGAAGGTGACACTATTACTTCCAGAGCATGCTTGCCAGGTAAAATTTGAGACCCAAATGCTGGAGCCAATCAGTTTGCACACGCCTTCGCATGTAAAGGATTCGGAGCAAGCACTTCATCCTAAATGTGCACGGTCAGGGGCCCCGCGCCGTCACAGTAACAGCAATTGCCAAAATGCCCCTGTTCTCCGCCTCTGCCGTGTTGGGCCCCCTGATCTAAGCACGGAACACACTGAGAGCAATTGTGAAATCATTTGAAAATCATGTTGGACGCAGAGAGCAGCAGTAGAATCAGCAGGTGGAGAGTATTCGAAAGTCGAGGGCTAAACTAAACTGTTTTAGGACCTAGTTGCAACATATGTTGTTTGGTGAAAGACGTGAAGCATATCCCATATCCCAAGACTCCTCGTCGTGCCATGCTTCCGTGAAGAAGGAGTCTTGGGCCTCGGACACTCCCGGGAACATCATGGGCTCTTGAGGAACGGGGCAATCGCAAGCATCATGAAGTCACCAGGCAAGCGCGCAGGATGCTAATTCAGCAACACAATGACATGGGCTGCGAAGACAAGCCTGCCATTGAGGCTGGTACAAGAAAACGCTTGAGCATTGGGCAGCGCAGGTTCGAGTGTCTGCTTCCAGGGATAGAGTGAGCTTTCCACACTTCATTTCCTCATCCTTCTTTGGAAGGATGCCACAGTGAACGGGGTCCTTGGCGGCTTCCCGGAGACAAGCGAGCCCGACTTGCGGGAATCCAGGATGCTGGGTTTGCCAGTCACTTACGTGTGAACAAGTGTGAGCAAATTGAGCAGCCTCGCTGAGGAGGTTTCTGCATCTGGTGCGACGGCCGTCTAACCCTCGGCTTCCGATTTGCATTTCCATTCGGATTCCGCGAGTCGCTTTCAACATAAGTGTGCTGTCACAGCCGCTGCGAAGCTGTTTTTTCATGTAACTGAGGACAGATCCACCGAGTCAAAAGGGCATCGTCCTGGACTGTGGAGCTGGAATCGGAAGAGCCCTGCCCTCGAATTGCAAAATGAGCAAGAGGAGCTTGGCGGGGCATCGTTGTCATAAATAAGGTCACGCAAGGCCTGCTGATGCACGAGCCAAATCCTCATCCTGCGCTGCACAGGCCCTCCGATTTCCATTAAGTGGCTTGCAAACGGTAAAGGTTCGGGCAAGTCGACCTTGTCGAGCCAAATGCCCGGTTGTTGGAAGCAGCTCGTGAGCAGGCCACCAGTTGAGATGTTTGCCGCTCAAAGTCCCGCTTCCATGTCTGCCAGATTCGCGATGCTAAAGTGGACCGCTTCATCAACAGCTCCTTAGAACAATTCCAGCCCGAGGAGGGGCGGTGCGCATTCAGACTCCGCCATCTCCGCCTTTTCGCATGAAGTGTCGTCCTGCATGTCTTGCGGCATGGCGCACGTAGGTACAATGCTATCTGGGCGCAGTGGGTGCTGCTCTACTTGACAGACGATGACTTGGTATCGTTCCTGCAGCGATGCAAGAAGGGTCTGACAAGGCATCGGTGGAATCCGTCCAGTAGCTAGCCTCTACACTCAAGACTAATTAAACGCAACTGTTTCACGTGCATGATGCAGTGATGCAGTGTGTTCTGTGCCAGGGACGGGCTAATATTTGTGAAAGAGAACGTCGTGCTGGAAGGGCGAGCAAGACGCGATTTCGAGTGTAATTCAGCTTGGTGTGATGGCCAATGGGGGGTGTGCGGTCACCAAAGCAGGCAATGGATCGTTGACCGAGACGATAATAGCATCTCTCGGACCGATGCCATGTACAAGGACGGGGAAAGACTGGGAATTGTGCAAGAGTCTTGGCTGTGCAACGTTTCCCAAAAGGTGCCTGCTCATCAGGAAATCTTCAGAAAAGCCGGCCTACTCCTACAGCATGAGCTTAAACAGGACATGGTTGAGGGTTGCAATCGCAGTTCACAGAACATCTGCCCAGTAGTTTGATCAGCTGTCAGGCGCACTGGCCTTCAGATCTGGTTCCAGTCAAGATGTACGCTCTTAGAAGAGAGTAGAAGCCACTTGCGATGTGGCAGAGAAGTTGCAGTCTCACCTCTGTGCAGATGTTGACGATGAGACCCGCAGCATTTTCGCAGGGAAAGCTGGATGAAGACGCTGCTGTCGTGTGTATTTATGTGTAGCGGGGAATGCTTGTTTGTCAGACTAGACTAGTGACTAGTACCAGAATTATTGAGCAAACTGTTCTGCATCATTCTGCATCCACATGTGCAGGGGAGGGACTGCTCCGCCTTGCATGTTTGTTAGCACTCTCAACATTATCAACTCCTATTTGTTGTTTTTGGTTGCGTCTCGTGTTGCGCACAATCGCCCAGCAAGAGGCATGCGCCCCTTGAAGTGCAACTTATGACGCGCGCTGCGTATAACCAGTCGACCACTGTGGTAAGCGTAGATGGGGTCGGGACCGCATTTCACGCTGTGGTATGTTTGACCCGCGAATTGCCGGTTTTGTCGGATATTTTAATGAGTCCGGCCCATTGCATACGACGTTTCAAGCGGCTTTTTGGGATCGGCATCCAATGGACGTTGTGCACGGCGTGCTTCCCTTGCCTTCTGGGTGAGGATCTGTATATGCATTCCTGGATGATGCATACGGTACATGCCCGTTTGAGCGCGCCAACCTTCCCTGCCTTTCGCCGCGCATTGGCGGAGCACGCCAACATTCACCTACATCTTGGGAACGCCGCAGCTGAGGGTGGTGCCGCCGCAACCCAAGCACCCGCCAGTGTGGGTCGGCACCCGTTCCTTGCTGGCCGAGCAGCAGCGCATGGTCATACTATGTCGTACTTGGCACGCTGGGCTGCGTTTCTATTGATGATGTGTCTTTGCAACATTTGCAACAAATGGCTGACGCGCAAACATCGTTATCATCGTTGTTTTCCAAGATAGCTACAATCCTGAAACTGCAGGTGGCCTGGTTGCTGTTGCTCACGTGCGCGGCACCGCTTTGCCACTACTTCCTCTGCGCCCTGCTTCCCTTTTCCACGATCTTCCACGGCGGCCTTCGCCCGCCGCCATGACGAGCCGGTCCGTGCTTGCGGGAGCTGTTGGCCAACGGCTCGACGTGATTTGCTGGGAAGGCAGGGCAAGCGCCGCGACCAACGTTTCAGTGCCATGGACGCTGATGTCCCGTTGGCGGATTCCCGCCACATCGGAGTGCTTGCCAGCAGCCTGCCGCTGCGGCAGGGTGCCCAGATTGCGGTCGATGCGAGAGCCAGCAAGCCCTGTAGCGGACCGTTTTGCGCGCTGCTGATGGCGTCCCAAGCAAAGCCGCGGCAGCGCCGAGCCGCATGCCCGGCCCATGGCGGCTCGTCGCTTCAGGCTGGTCGTTTTGGCGTTTGAGGTGGGTGGCCGATTCGGCGCCGAACTGTCCACCGTGTGGCATCCTCATGCATCCTCAAAGGCGCGGGCGGCGTCACGGCAGGCTACCGCCCACCGCTGGGCGGGCACGTGGCGGTGTTGGCGACGGATTTTGGGCATCAAGCAGCCTAACAGTGAAGTGTTGAGACGGGCAAGGAGCTCCACTGCGATCCATTGACATATCCTGTCGCGCGGCCATTGGCTTGTCGGTGTGGAATTTGGCTACATTGCTAGCCTGCCAGACTAGTCTGGTGAGTCAGACAGTTTCAACCCAGGAGCTCCCTACAGTTACCATGACACTGCATGATGCATCACCAACCCCTGGCTGCTGCGACGCTGAAAGATCAGTCGCAGGAGGCATGTCGCTTTCTCCGGGACTGGGTGCGCGAGAGAGCTCACCGGGCTGCCAGCGCCAGCCATTCCAGCGCTAGCGGCGGCCCCATGGCAAAAACCGCTGCGGCCTGACACCAGCGAGGGCCCACTGGACAGGTTTTCCCGCCTCGGCACCCCTGTGAGGTCCTGAAGGCGCAAGCTGCTCGCCTCTGCAGACCTAAGCCACTACCGGCCAACGACGCTGCGGAAAAAGACGCGTGGAACAAATTCAATGTGTTCTCGGAAAAAAGGGTGATGGGCGGCTAGGGTTTCGCGTCAAAACATTACAAAGGCCCAAATCAATACGCATAATATGTAAAATGGAGGTTTCGTACAAGGATCCTGGCAAGACCGCGGTGCCCGTTGTTGGTTCCAGATCCTCGTTTTACATTCATTCCTCAGGGTTTGGACGTACCCGTGGTTACCGCATAGAATATTGTTGGGTGTTGTCTTCCAAACATCCAGGAAATGGAAGAAGCACACCGATCGCCTTGCCATCCTTGCCGCAAAAAAATATGCGCAAATTTCACCAGTCCGTCGCCTGGGCTGAAAACCGTGGTTTGCATGCAGGCTTCCGCCGCAGCTTGTTTCATTCGTATGTGCTGCCCCGGAAGGCTACAGGGAGCTGGTTTCCTGGATGATACATCCAGCCGTCGTTTGGACACGCTTCTGGCAATGGGGGGTTCGCTCGCTTTCCTGGCTGGCTGGCGCGCCTGGTGCTGCGGTGTTAGGCGAACCTGGCTGGGGCCCTTTCTCAATCAACCTGCAAAAGTTTGGGCGGCTGTCCTCCACAAGTCCTGTCGGTGTCCAAAACTGGTGGGCGGGATCACTTTGCCTTCTGCTTTCGGGGTGTTCCTTGCTTGTGCTCCCGGCTTGTTGAACGCGGGAAGGAACGCTGCGTTCGCCCAGCCTGAGCGAGACCAGCGACCAGAAGCTTTCGCATGCGTCAGGCTGGAATCAAGTCAACTGCTATCTTTGGCCTTGATTTCTGTTCAAGCGGTGTCGATTTTTGTTCAAGCGTTCGTTATCGTTCGTTGCTCCAGGTTTCTTTCTTGCATCCTTGGTCTGCGAATGGACGTTAGCAAAGTGTGATCACCACCCTTTCTTGGACTGGATGGGCGCGCATCCACCTTGCTCCAGTTCAGGACATGTCCGGCATTCGCCCCAGCCCCAGCAATGGCGTTCATATGGGCCGCCACACGGGTGTCATCCGCATAAATCAATTCCCTGATCATCACGGAAGGTGGTTCGATGGCAATCTTGTGAAACTCCAGAATGCTGAACTTCCACAGATGACAATGTACCTGAATCTCTGACCTGAAATTGGCGGTTGGTGTAAATTGCTTGCACAACACGGCACATATTGTTTGGAACAAGTCGCTGCGGGGCAGCAGCTAGAGCTGCAGGGTCCGCACCGTCAAACATTTCCTCATCAAGTGCAAGACAAACCAATTGACCATCCCTCCTGGCCCAACTTTGCTCAACTACTGGGCGTCGTGCAGCAAAAATCGCATCAGATCTGCTGCATGTGCTGCCCTGAGGTCTGATCCCCCCAGTCCTTGAAATTGAAACTTGGGGTGGTATCTAATTCAATTCAGTTTCGGGATTTCAACTACAATTTCTGCAAGTTGATGGGGCGGGCGGAGGGGGGGGGGGGGGGAT
>CAJNIZ010001137.1:0-15096 GCA_905231905.1 Symbiodinium pilosum | reverse complement strand
GGGGTAATCTATAGTAGTTTCCATTGTCTTTTCCGTTATCCCAATATAACCCCAATATATATACTCTATAATCCCTATATAAACCCTTATAATCCCTGTAGTTTCCATTTTCTTTTCCATTATCCCAATTATTGACTCAGTTCAAGTTCCGCAAGAGCAGCCCCAAAGAGGCTGTTGGAGCTACCGACGGGTGCAGCACTGGCCCGAGAGTTTCTGAACTTTATCTCTTCCTCCTGCCCGAAAAAAATGTTCCCAACATAGTACCCAATATTCATATATATATATACACGTGTATATACGTACGTGCATGTGTGGGTATAGTCGAGGTGGTAGGCTTTTTCCTATTAGGGGGGAGGGGATTACAAGCCAAGGGCGGAATGTACACACAGTACACAACAGAAAAAGCGTGTTTCACTGCAAGGCACCCAGACTTGTATTTTGCATGTTGAGAGCGTACAACCCGAAACGTACCTATCCACATACATATACAACATCTGCCTGATAACCCGAATAAGGCTTCATGTTCCCTCTTATGCACGTTCGGGCCTATTTGTTCCATGCATAGAGCGTTTTGTTGCTCCCTATGCCTATCGGGGAGCTTCAAGGTCCCACTCCCCACCACGCCAGCAGAACGGCGGGCCGCGGTGAAGTCAGGCCTAGTCCGACATGGTTGAGGATCTTGAGGGTGGTCCCCTAGATAGCAGGGGCTATAATGTACTCCTCGTGAGATATCGTACAGCCACTAGATATGAAGCAGGTGTGTAGGGTTCCGGGTTGAGCAGAAAGTCCTGTTATCGTAGTTATAGGTCCAATCATAGGGGTAGTCTCATGACAATTCTGATGCGCTGTCCAGCTGGGTGTAGAGGGTTTCTGGCTTTGGGCGGTGGGCTGTCACTTCTAGCCTTGTTTAGGCAAATTGGACAAGGACAAGAATCGTGTCGGCTAGGATTCGTGCTGAGCCTCAATTGCTGTAGGGCTGATGCTGCTACCTCCGAACTGGTCAGGTGGTGCGTTGGCAGGTGCCATAGTCTCTGCTGCTGCTCGACAGGTGGAGAGCCGGTCACCGAGATGCTGTCAGCGACGATGCCTGTGCGACACAGGGGGCTGCCAGAGAAGCGAGCTTGCAACCTCAGGTGAAGAGAGGGAATTGCGCAAGCAGCGGCAGCAGCGGATACAGGAGATGCTTGTTGAAACGTTGTGCTTGCTAGGAGCTTGGCTAGTCAGGGCCCACCAAAGTCTATCACACAAAATATTGAGCAGTTGCTGTAGATCTGTAGGGTGTTCTCGAGAACCACCCGCATGCATTTGCTTTGCAGGAGCAGTGGGAGAGAGCTTCTCGGAATCCCAGCAGGCAAGCCTGGTGCTCAGCTGCATCTCTCTGGTTATTTGCTTTCTGGCGGCGCAGACAAAGAACCAATGCTGGATGACTTCGATGGAATCAATCACCTCAGGATGCTGATGCCTTGCCTTACTAGAATAAATGAGACTGCCCAGGCCCCCCGTGGGAGCGGCATGCTGACAAAACTTTCGGGCGACGCCGGCGACTCATTCTAGCCGCTGCTAGTGTTCAGATCGAACGGAGATCAGTCTTTTAAGCTAGCCAGGCAGCTGGGCCTTAGTCGCGGTTGGCAACCTGCGCAGGCCCAAATGAGGACATCCAAGGGGGTACCGATTGGTGCGTTCGCTGGCCAATCAAGACCTGCAGGCCCCATCATGTGTGAGTGTCTGCGTGGGTGTGCGTGCCGCGCTTGCTTGGCTCCGGCAGGTCTGGGCAAGGGCAAGGGCGAGGGCAACGTCAAGAGCAAAGGTGAACACAAGTTCGTGAGCCACACCAGCACTGACAAGAAAGAAGTCAAGGTCGCACGTGCGGGAGCCGCTGTTGGTGCTGGCAAGACAGCACCAAACGGCAAGGCCAAAGGACAAGGAAAGAGCGAGCCCCCAAGCTTGATCAAAGGCAATGTTGACGGGAAGCGCTCTCACAAGAAGGGATCGGGAAAAGGCAAGAAGACCCGGGCCGACACCAGCAAGGACAAGAGCAACAGCAAGGCCAAGGGAGAGAGCAAGGAGGGGTTATCCAGCAACACCCACAGGCTGTTGGAAAGTCGCGAGTCCGGAGGGTCTTCACAAAGCCTTGCCGAGGCGGGGCACGCCTCGAGTTTGGAGGAGTCGGACGGAGCGCCAGCGACTTCTCCTAAGGCAGGAATGCAGAAATGGCAAGCCAGGACCCCTTCCAAGGAATCGACGGTCCATGACCCGTCGTCACCAATGTCAACAACAGCGACAGGGCGCAAGTGGCTGTCGTCACCCGGCATGGCATCCCTCTCAGCCAGCAGCCTTTGGGCCTCTCCAGACATTGAATCGGGATCCAAGCCAATCCTTCCGAAGGAGCCTGCGCCAACATGGCAGGTGAACCAAGCTGCAGTGCAGGAGCCGAACCAGCCACCGCGGGACTCGAGCGACTCTGAGACTCCAGAGCCACGGCCTGGATCATCCGATGCACGCCCAGCCTCTCCAAAAGACTCCGAATCTTCGCCTGCGCGGTGGATTTGGGGCGGTGTCGGGGAGCAGCGCCTGAAAAAAGCCAACTATGTCAGAGCTTCATCCTGCAGCACAAGGACTGCAGGGCAAGCAGGGCAGCACATGTCTGAGTATGCGGGAGCAACACATCCACACCGGATTTCAAGGAACCACCAAGATTGAGCAGCACATCTTCATGTCCAGTTGCGGACAAAGCAGGAAGCTGAGACTTCTGACTCCTGCCTACGTGAAGAGGTATCTTCAAGTCCCCTCTGCCATGAGGAAATTGTGCAGCAACATTTACTTCACATTCACAGAGGCCATCCCGTGCTAGTTACACAAATTTGTCGTGTATATGCTAGTTTGAGATTTATTAATATATGTGTATATATATGTGTGTATATATAAATATATATACACATGTAATACACATAAATATACACGTAAAAATGGGGCTGTAACTATAACTAGGAACAACATGGGTATACCTAGTCGGACCTAGCCGTAGCCTTGGTGCACTTGCAACCCTACGTCTATCTTCTAGCTACCCATGACCCTCAAATGAACTCTGATATCTACGTGAGCCTTGCATATATGGGGGTTATAGGGATAAAGGAGAAACTACTAATTATAGTATATTGATTCGTCACAGCGGCAGTGTGCCTTGGCCAGGAGTGATAACATCTAGGTCCAAAATTTTGTCAGCTCAGTTTTTCGTGAGGCCTGGCATCTGTTGCGATGCCTCGGGCGCCAACGCTTCGGTATGGTGCTTTTCGATCGCATCGTATCTCACAGCTTGAATTCAGTCTGTCCCAGCCACTTCAAAGATTCGACTCTGCGTGGCTACAGCCACCTAGACAGCTTGCAGACGCGATTTTGCCTGGGCTCTCGCGAGTCAGATGTCCCTATTTCGGGCAAGTGCACCATGTGTCATGGAATCAACATCTTATGTTCATACTGGATACAAGGTTCAAGTGTTGATTGGGCTTGGAATGCCCGGACATGCTGGAGACCTCGCGGGTGCATACATGCGTGCACGCATTCAGCAAGGCACACCTGAGGTACTGCCTCATTGACGGTCTAATTTAGCGGGCTTTTAAGCAAACAGTGTGAGTTGAAGATACATGCTTTTTTCCAGCAGTATCCAGGGTACTCCTACGTAGTCTGCAAAATCTTCAATGTCTCACCGCTGCAATACTCGTCTGACCCACATAGGAAGGTGCACATTTGCAAGGACTGTGGTTGTCTTCTTAGGCTTAGGACAGTGTTAGTGCTGCAGCATTGGCCACCATCCTATTCCGCAACACTAGCATCGGTTCGGAAGGACCTGAGACTTCGAATTTGGCCTGTGCTTGAAGCACAGGGGCCGTCGACAGAGCCGGCCAGCCATCTCTGACACACATGGCGCAGTGACAGTCGTCCTGCCTCGGGCAGCTGGAGTAAGAGCGCGTGCGTTTGTTTAAGTCATTCTCAGGCGCGGCATCGCTTTTTGAGATGCATGTGCCATGATGACACGACGGGCTCCATAAGGTTTAGCCTTGGCAACCGTGCCTTCTCGCCATTACAGGCAAAAGACTGCAGGCAAAGTGCGCAACACTGTGGGCGAGGTTCCTGCTGTGCTGCCAGCTTGTTGGAGCTTACGAATTCAGAGTGCCGTTCTTCATGCTAAGTTGTGTTTGGTGTGACAGACATGGATAAATGACGTGTCAGTTGCTGAACACAAACCTAGTGTAATCCTAAATGAGCGCCCCTTGAGTCGCCATCCTTTGTTCATTTTCTTCGAGTCTTTGAAGACAGACCGGCATGGTATATGGTGCTCGCCAACCTTGTTTTCTGGCTCTCAGGCATATTGTAGGTAGCAACATGAAGATATTCTGCTCCTCTGAGCAGCCATGGCAAATCCTTTGAAGGCCGGGCAGTTGGCATACATGTGGCCACAGGGAGCATCGTTTGGGTAGCTGGGTAGCTGCTGCTTGAGCAGTTTCCCCACCCTTCAACAAAAAAGACACAGTCTACTACGTGTCGGGTTGTCAAGGGTGGGAAAAACTTGGATATAGAAAGTTGAGTATTCAGAAAATTGATCACCTACACTCTGACGAGCTGAAGACATTGCATTTCAGAGCATTGCATGTCAGAAGAAGTGCACCAGAGTAGCTGTCTATTTCTGTCTAGACAAGTTCGGAGCCGCCCAACTGAAATGGACTTGGCTACGTAGCTGGGACTTCTCATCGCCACCTCCCTCCCAGAATTAATTCCACCTCAGTGTGCAAGCTGCCTTGCAAGGCTTCAGACGCCGCCTTCCCGACCAACCTTGCTTCTGTGAGCCTGCCGGGTCTGGCTGCTCCTGAGAAGTCGGCCGCTGGACTCAACTGGGCTGGGTTTGCTGGGCCATGTGGGGCAATGTGCCCCCGTAGCATTGTTTGCCTGCTTTGTAATGGCGTTGGTTTGGATAGCGCCGGTATGTTGATGGGGACAGCAGGACCACTGGGCAGGAACATATGTTGCCAGAGCTCCTTCTTATGCCTGTGAGAAGCCGCACCTGGTGGCATAGCAATAACTACCACAAACGTGTCTGCTTCCTCGGCAGTTACATCTCCATGAACAACTTCTAAAATCGTCTGAAGTCCTTCTAAGGTCGCTCGAGACACAGTGAGCCCAATACCTTCAATAATTTCTAAATGGAAATATTTGTCTCTTATTGCGTTTCGAAGCATACTCTTGACATTCCTGACTGCTCATTTATTTGACTTTAAAGTGTCTCATGCCTCAAACTGTTTGAGGACCTCATTCATTTGCGAGTCCTCTGCAGGCTGAGACTGGCACAGGGCCCGTCAGGGAAGGCCAGCAACTGCAACTGCTTGCTTTCGTGGCAGAAAGTTGTGAAAATATGTATAGGCTTTTTGTTTGTGGGGCACTGATTATGGTACAGTGCCTAGTAGGGCCTAGTAGTTTTTAGTGGTACTGTAAACGGCTTCTAGGTTTTAGGGCCACAAGTCAAGCGCCAAAGATACATGACGCAGACAGTTGGCATGGTTTGCACAGGATCTGGCCAATGCCTATGTTGTCTTGGTGCGAAGGTGTCATGAGACCTGGGCTCTAGGGTCATCAGCCAGCATCTGATTTAGGAAACGGCTGCCGCAGTTTGGGGGTGTGAGGCGTACACTTCATGCGGGCCAAGCACACCAGACATCCCGTTATAGCTGCCAGTCTTGGTGTTTCTTGGTGCCATCATTCCTTCATCCATCACGTTGCTCTGATTACAGTGCTTTCAGAAGTTAGCTTGAGTCAATGGTAGTGGAACCAAAGAGAAGAAGCGGTGGCAGCTACATCCTGGTAGTAGAAGGAGAAGTAAGCGGAAGTAGTATATCTTGCTTCTCAATACCAGTAGCCAGAATGTTTGGAGTGGCAGGGGATGTTGTTGTCCTCAAAGTGGAGCAGCAGCCTTCTGATAGTGCGCCTATCCTCGCAAGTGGCAAGATTACCTCAACAGCCACAGCAGATGGTATTTGTTTTCAGCATTGTGCATCGCTTCCCCGGGAGGGAGGCTTAAAGAGGCGCTGCGCCATTCTGGGGATACATAAGGGGACCTTCACGTTCATAAACTTGCTCTTTGTGCCAGCTACATGGTGGCACTGAGGTCTGGTGTCCCCGTCTTATCTCTGCCAGCCAGCTGCTAGAGGACTGAGTGGGGCATCGCATCGGCATGCAATGCTTGGAGTGGTAGAGTAGATTTTCCGACACCTATCGGGACTGGCTTCCCTTTCACTTTTCGGATCATTCTGGTCTGATCCTGTAGTTCCCTGTGATGCTTGAGGCTGCTTGAAGTGAAACAGTTTCAGAAGCTTCGTCAAACCATATTTGAAGCTTTGCAACCCTGGCAAGGCATGTTCCTTGATGACGGGCTACTGGCCTTGTCCAGGAGGATTCCGATAGTGAGATCGTGTTTTGCGGGCCACGGCTCAGGCCCTGATGCTTGTGAGCTGGAACAAGTGGCCAAGCATGAAAGGCATCGTAGCAGCATCACTAGTGATTGAAAACGATTGTTTTGATTCCGTCATAGCTTGCACAGAGTTCATGAGCTAATTGGAAAGCATGGCAGCGAGTGAGCATTTTGATCCTGCTTCAAATTCTAGACCTCACTAGTGCCATGCCTAGTTCTTCTGTGTTCCCTACAAATCCCTATCCACTCCTTCATATCACGCTCAAATCGCTGCTCATGTGAGGCCAGAGGTTGATGAGAATTCAGCTCCTTCGGAGTGCTATCTGATTCAGGCCAGGTTTGTGTCACGCCCTGCAAAAAATTTGATAAACGGACCCGAGCTTGCATGTCTCAAAATCCACTAACCTTTGAATGTGTCAAAACCTGCTTCTTTGCAAGTCTCTAAGTCTGACCACGCGCTCTTGAACTGCGACCATCTAGCGGCTAGCAATGGTCGTTTCCCAGTTCACCTCACCGCCAATTCACCTCACCGCCCACTTACCTAACTTCATCCCCGGCACCCGCCCAAACCTTCACCCCGAACCCACAGGGATTAGGGCTTAGGGTTTCCAATTCATACAACATCTCAAACCGCCCAAGCCTTCACCCCAAGCCCACCCGAAACCCCAAATCAAAGCGACCTACCCAAGCCCCTGATTGAAAAACCCTACTGAACCAAAGCCATCAACCACATTAATCAATCCCTGATCTGAAGCACCCCACTTAACCCCTAAACCCTAAACCCTAAACCCGAGCTGGGGAATCCATAAACTTCCCAAAGCCACCAACTCCCCAACCTCATCCAATGAGACACCCACCAATCCCCAAAACACGCCACGCCAAAGACGCCCGACCTTCGTTCAGAGACGCCTACCAAATCATTCCGAAAATCACACATGGCAGTTGCCCAAAATAAGGGACCCCAACATAGACCCCAAAATACTATAATCCTTATTATGGGGACCCTCAAAAAGGGGCCGGTAATTTTGGAAAGCCCCCAAATCCTCCACAACCACCAGGCCAGAACTGCCTACGAAGCCCGTAACCATGTCCTAAACAATCAATCCTAGATTCCCACCCCCCGGGCTCACCCTCACCCGCATGGATTCCGTAGGAAGTGACAAAGTTGGATCAGGGCCTCCGAGCGCTATACTTCTACATAGAGACTAGGACCAGGAGGGGCATCACTGTTAGTTTCCGGTTCTCACGTACTTCCCAAAGGCCTGCTGCCAAGCCTCGCAACTGCCCCTATTCCCGCAAAGGGCCGGCGACAGATCGTGATATCGCCGACGGCAGCGACTACGACCGCATAGTGGTATTCCCTGCATGTATTGTTAACGTCGGAAGTGTGCTTCTGCATCCTGCTTCCAGCAGCTCCAGTTCCTCGAGTCCCGCAGTTGTAGATGTTAGGCGCGTGGAGCTGAGCTTTCTTGTCGCCCCAATCAACGTCCAAGTCCCATACATTATTTTGTTCTGGATTGCTGGATGAACGACCGTAACTTGTGCATTTGGCTCGAAGCTCTCTCAGCCGGCGCGTCCTAGATTACAGCTCTTGTTGGCTTCCAAACTTCCGAGCATCTTGCAAAAGATCCATGTCGAGACTTTCCGTGTTTGTGTCGATCATCTCCCTCTTTGCTGGTGCCTTGGGGAAACTAAACAGCAGCCCCCAGCCCTACCATCCCACCATCCATAAGCCACCCCTAAAGGCGCTATGGGCAACCGCCCATCCGACACCCACTTCCAGAACCTCCAGGGAGGTAACAGCGGCATCAGCGATCAAGGTCATGATTCTGAACACGGCGTAAACGATCCAAGCACTTGCTTTATTGTTAGCGTTGTTAGGCTTGGTCAGGGATGGCAGGGTTTAGGGTTTTGGGTTTGCAATTCAGGGTTTAGGGCACGGAAGATGCCAAGGAGCCCAACTACAAGGTAAACAACATTTACACCGACTTCCGCAAGTATGGCGATAAAATCTTGGACGGGGTGAAACAAACCCTCGACAAATGTCACCACGACGAGCTGTACCCTCCGCATACACGCAAGACCGAATGTATCTTGACCGCGATGGACGACTCGCTGGATGTCTGGTGGGTGGATTCACGGGAGGCGTTTATGCAACTCCTGCCAGCCTTCATGCAGCATAAGACCCGGGCGCTCTTCACGTACAAGGCCCCCAGCATGAAGGAGCACAATCATGTCATGCTCTTCAAAAGCTCATGAAGCTATGACCGGACGAGTTTGGTTCGCTGCAGGTAGGGAAGCGAAGGAGTTGCGACAGAGAAAAACGAAAGCAGAAAGTTGCATCCAGACAGCCATGCATCTGCATTTGCTTGACGTGCAGCAGCCGGAGCATCGCTGGGCTCCTAAAAGCCTACCTTAAAACACCACCTCGCCTTACACCAGGTGGAGTCACGGCATCGACGAAATGCATACTGCATGACATTAGCAGCCCTTTACCTTTCTGGTAATCCCTACACTTGAAAAGCTCCTATGGCAGGTCATCCAACAAGGTTCGCACGGGCATCCGCACGGGTCGCCCTTTTGTGGAGAACAGGAGTAGGAAGGCTTTAATGTTTTTTGGCACGAGTTTTTTGTGCAGGGTTTGCACCATCAGCTCCAGCAGCACCGGCACAGGCGCCGCCGCTTCCACTACCCACCGCCAGCAGCGCCGCAACCACCATCGCCAATAGCAGCACCACCAGCCCCAGCGCCGCCACCGCCACCACCAACAGTGACCAACAGTACCAGCATCAGCATCGCCAGCATTGCCAGCGTTGCCACGGCCACCGCTACTCCCGTTCCACCATCCCAACTGAGATGTTGCAGGCCTGGCAGCTCAGCCAACTATGTGAGACGGAGAGGCTCTGCTGCAGTACCACTCCTGCCCAAGAGAGTGTAGGAAAGCAGTTGCAGGTAAACTTGAGTGCGATATTGAGGCCCCACCATTACTTGTAGACCCACCTACCGGCCCCATGGCTTAGCTCGCGACTTGCTCTTTCAGTGGCAGCGCAGTAGATTTCCATCAACTTACTCGGCTGCATCCTGAAGCCGGCAGGACACGTGCTGGCGGGTAAGCTTTCCCATGCAGGAACGCAGTTGCACACTCCATGATACTTGGTTTGCTTCAGGGTTGATACTAAATCAGGTTTCCTTGGCATGTTCGTGCCAGGTGCCACAAGCGCAGCCAGGAGGCTCGTGGCCCAAATGATGACATCAGATGGAGCACCGATCGGGGCTTTTGCCAGCCAACCTCAAGGCAGAGGCAGATGACTTATGTGCGCATGTATCTTTGCATGGGGTGGGGCATCGAAAGCTTGCCTGAGCCTCAAACGTCTTAAACAGATAGACAGTCAGAATTAGCAATCCTTCCTTCTCAAGCTAGCTCCACTGCCGCTTGACAGGTTTGGGCAAGAAGGACGTCAAGATCAACGGCGCATCAAAGCCAAGCTGCACGGGCGCCAGCAAAAAAGCGGGCGAGGTCGCACGGGAAGGAACAGCTGTTGGTGCGGGCAAGCATGCTTCAATTGGCAAGACCAAAGGACAGGGTAAGAGGGAGCCCCCAAGCATGAGCAAAGGTGAGGGCAACGGGAAGGGGACACCAAGAAAAGGCAAGGAGACCTGGGCCGACAACGGCAAGGACAAGAGCAACAGCAAGGGCCAGGGAAAGAGCAAGGAGCTATCCAGAAACACGCGTAGGTTGTCGGAAAGTCGTGAGTCTGGAGGGTCTTCACCAAGCCTTGCCGAGGCGGGGCACGCCTCGAGTTTGGAGGAGTCGAATGGAGCGGCAGCGACTTCTCCTAAGGCAGGAATGCAGAAATGGCAAGCCAGGACCCCTTCCCAGGAATCGACGGTCCATGACCCGTCGTCACCAATCTCAACAACAGCGACAGGGCGCAAGTGGCTGTCGTCACCCGGAATGGCATCCCTCTCAGCCAGCAGCCTTTGGGCCTCTCCAGACATTGAATCTGGATCCAAGCCAATCCTTCCCAAGGAGCCTGCGCCAACATGGCAGGTGAACCAAGCTGCAGCGCAGGAGCCGAACCAGCCACCGCGGGACTCGAGCGACTCTCAGACTCCAGAGCCACGGCCTGGATCATCCGATGCGCGCCCAGCCTCTCCAAAAGACTCCGAATCTTTGCCTGCGCTTTGGATTTGGTGGATTTGGGGTAGTGTATGGGGGAATGGCGACCAAGATGAGCAGGGAAGCGATGGAGGCGGGCAGAGCCTGGAAGAAGCCGGCCACGTCAGTGCTTCCTCCTGCAGCGGAAGGACTGCGTGTGAGCTGTCTCCTCATTTGAGCACGCAGAAAGCAACAGCAAAGCCTAATCCCGGACTTTGAGGAGCCACCACGATTGAGCAGCATGTCTTCATGTTCTGCTGGACAAGGCAGGCAGCTGAGACCCCCATCTCCTGCCAGACACAAGAGTCAAGATGGGTTAGGAGGCTTCTTAGGAAATCGTGTGCCAGTGCTCCGGGTTCGCACACGCTATCTCTGATACTTACACCACGTGACTTCTTATGTTTTGAACTCAGCAGTGTGCATTGAGACGGGCGATGTGAAGAGTGACGCTTGATTCCGAAAGCTCGTCAGTTCAGTCTTGCGTCAGGAAAACTTGCGGAGATGCCTTTAGCATCAATGCTACGGCATGGTGTTATTCGATAGCATGTTTGTCACGTCATGAATTCAGTCGGCCCCCGCCACTTCTCAGATTCGACTTTCCGTGGCTACTGCCACCCAGACTGCTTGTAGAAGCAATTATGCCTCAGCTTGCGCAAGTCAAGCTGTCCACCTTAGGACAGCTAAACGGTTATCATACTTCTGGAATAGCATGCCCATACTAGGCATGTGGCTCCAATGCGGGGGCCTTTCTTTCCAGGGCCTGGAATGATCAGGCACGCTGGAGATTTGTTGTGTACATATATGATCATGCATGCAAGGCAGAACATGGGTACTGCATCCACACAGCAAAGCTTTTGCAACGGCATTTCCATGGTTGCAACTACAAGTTATGGCGACTGCAGTGCCCAAGCGTGCAACTCCTGAGCGCGCAAGATCATGCAACAATTACAATGTTTCACAGCTGCTACATTCCGCTACATATTTGAGATAAAGATGGGATGGGAAAGTTGCTGCACGTTCTTCTCGCAATGTTTCTCACATTTTCCAGCGATTTGTTGTTTCTGTTATGGTATTGGTCACCATCCCATTCCACATCACCAGCATTGGCTTTCAAGGAACCTCAATGCAGATGATAACTTGTGCTATGCTTGGAGCGCAGAAGTTGTTGACTGAACTTGCTGGCAATCAGTCTGATTGCCAGCACAGCCATCTTCCCTCGCGCAGCCGGTGAGTGCTTCCGTTTGTCCGAGGCATTCTCCAGCACCGCACCTTTTTCTGAGATTTGCATATGTGACGATGACAAGTTTCGCTTTCCCTTCGGAGTCACTGTAGGCAAATTTTATAGCACTGTGCATCCTGCTGCGCTACGAGCTCGTTGAATCCTGAAGCTTGAAGTTGAGGTGCAGTCCTTTTCTTTCTCTGTGTTTGGCTCGAAGGGCATCTGTGCAAATCTAAGGCACAGCCATATAACGATGCTTCCGGCACTCCACACAAGCACTCACTCTCATCACCTGGTGGTCTGCAGTCGCTTTTAAGTACAGGTGAAAGACAGGCTTGCAACCGTTTGTTGCCCGATACATGGCATACAAATATCGGAGTTCACTTTTCCAACAGAGGTCAGATCTAGGCGTTTTAGACCAACCTTCCGGCAGCGGCAAGTTCTGGGTTTAGTCAGCGCCTCAGGCCTTCTTGGTGCTACTTTCGCAAGCCTCGGGAGGTATGTAGTGGGGTGGAAGGTACCCGTGCATTGCTGCTCAAGAGTATGTGTATACCCTCGAGCCTTGCAGCTTCTTTCGCCGAGGCCGCATTCTGCGCGTCGTCTTTTCAGAGTCGACCTAGGCTGTTCCTTTTGCAAGTGCAGAACATGCTGATCTCGCAACATTCGGCTTCTTGAGTTATAGGGGTAAGTATGGTTTTGGTGCCCAAAGGCTAAAGAAACAAATGCCAAAGCAATTCCTGTGAGACTGTAGTCCCAACAGTTGCAGAGATGGTCCGCGAGAAGCCTCTGATAGGATCTCATGGTCGTTTTCAAGCAGACGTCTATTGCCCCCTAGAAACAAAGTTCCAGCTAGTTCTTCAAGTTCTCCTTGTGTTAAGCAGGATATGGGGACAAAGCTATCTGTGCTTCGTATGCCGAAGCCGCCTAAACCCTCAACACCTTGCTGGGTTTTTGCTAGGCAGAGTGCACCACCCGGGGCTGCCGTGCAGCTGCAGGTAAAGCACCTAGAATTTGGGCCTAGACCCTGAACCGTTGATTAGGGTTTGGAGAGGTTGCCTAAGGGCTGTGCAGTAAAAATGTGAGGATCAGACAGGGAATATGATGTTACAATATGCTGCAATGTATGTAAACTTGTATAGGAATCTTTGGCAGGTTCTATCTGCGCTACTCTCTGCCCTGATTCATAGTTCATAGCCCGTTCTTTGAGAAGCTTCATGCACTACTGCACACATCCGTGAACATGCACGTGCGGCAATGCTGTTCTTCGTACTTGGTTTTGGGTTATCGGCCACAGTTTCTCCTTTTGCCACTTCCTACGTGAGGGCAGGTAAGGCAGGGTTGCGGAAGATGCCATAAAGGCAGCTCTTAGCAGCGCGGGCCACTTTGGAATTCATGTCACTCCCTGTAATTTTGCAGGAGTAGTATCACTCCTTTGATTATACATGGTGATGAGCTTGTTCGGTTTGGGGATTCTTGCAACAATGGAGTCCTGTTTTGTAGGGACTTTATAGCTGAGAGTAGTTGAAGCTGAGATCCGATCAGTCTTTCAGAGTAGACAGGGCCCGAATTTTGCCAAGTTCACGCACATTCGGGCGCAGTGTCACAATGAAGAAATGCTGTGTTTGATTGGGCAGTGCTTGTTCATGTGGAATGCTGTTTTCACTATCGAGGCGAGAATAATCTGCAAGACGAATCTTGGATGATGTGCATGCTTTTGAGATGCAAGCCGCCCCCACTCCCTGTTCGGTGGCATCAAGTGTTTCTTTGCAGGTTGTTTGATCACTTCGCCTCTGTGCAGCGGCGATGACCAGTCCCCCGAAGGACGGGTCGCAGTCCTTAAAAAGCCGAGCGGTGGCGTTGATACTGCTAGAGAACGGCGACTTTGCCGACTTTGCCGGGCTTGAAAAGGACGCTGCTTAGGGTCAGTAAAGGGCTGATGATATTCTTAGTTTGCTTGTGTGGCCAGCGTGAGAGCAGGCGTATTCAAGGACTGCCACGTGAAGAGATATGGTGAGCTTGGTGAGACCCAGCTGAGCCAGTTTCCATTTCATTTTTCATGTTCTTTTCCATTTGATTCTCCATTGTGGGAGTAGTAGCCCTGATTTTGAACCCCCCCAAACATTCTGTATAACCATTCTGTTCCTAGATCTGCTTGCACAGACAAGCCTGGGAGACTTTGGTCAGTCCCGGCCATCATACGCCGCCAAGAAAACATTATCACTGCCTAGACCGGCAACCGCATTTTTCAGAGCCCTCAACTGCATTTTGTTTCGAGTTCATTCGATCCTGGAACATGATTTTGGTCACGGCGTTTAGAAGCCCCCCCTATGACATTGAATGGGTTCTTTACATGGGTGGTCAATTGCCAACGAGGGGTGGTCAAAATCGCCGGGTTTTGCGCTCAGTTTAAGCTATTACCTGGAATAAGTTTATGAAAGGGGCTGAAGGACAGTGGGGGTACCCCCTTTGGGGGTCATCATCATGTGGATTATAGCATTCAGGGGTCTATATTGGGGTTCCCCGATGCAGGGAAACGACCAAGTCTTCAAAACCATAAACTCCATATAACCCCATCATGGTAATTTCCATTTTCTTTTCCATTATCCCAATATTATCCCTACATAAACCCATATAATCCCTATATCACCCCTATGCAACCCTATAATCCCTGTAGTTTCCATTTTCTTTTCCATTATCCCAATATTGCCCTATATAACCCTAAACCCCGGGGGCCTGGACAGCTTTCCACCGACTTCCGCGCGCAGGTCCTCCATGAGGATGGCGCACATGTCGGCTCAGGAAAAGTTTCAATCTCAGACTTGATATGAGCCCTAGTCTAAACTCCTTAAAACGATTGAGGGGATTATATAGGGGTTACTAAGGAGGATACTAGGAGTTAAGCCTATAGCTCATTTAGGGTTTGGGATTAGAGGGCAGTGTAGGGATTAGGTTTCAGCGCTCAGAACGTTTTGCGCGGAAGTCTTTAGGGCCTAAGAAGCAGAGCTTAGGGGATGCCTACGAGGAGCGCGGGCTCGGCTAGCGAAACTCAGGATGCGTAGTGGTACTGTAGTAGTAGTAGTAGTAGTAGTAGTAGTAGTACCCAGGCGCACCCCCTGGCGCCTGGTGGTTTCGGGTGTTTTCAGTCTCCGCAGCAGCCGACATAGCCGCAGCAGAGCCAGCAGCATCGCATTTGTTGGGGCGGGGCACTGACTGAGCGAGGGGGAGTCCTTACGCTCCTGCAGCAGGAAGCACAGCCGCAGC
>CAJNIZ010001136.1:15406-29865 GCA_905231905.1 Symbiodinium pilosum | reverse complement strand
GTTTAGGGTTTAAGGGTGAAGGGTTTAGGTTTAATGGAAGATAAAATGGAAACTACTGGGATTTTGTTATATAGGGGTTATATAGAGATTACATAGGTTTAGGGTTACTACTGTAGGGATTATATTATATAGGGGTTATGTAGAGATTATATAGGGTTTAGGGTTACTACTGTAGGGAATATACTATATAGGGGTTATATAGAGATTAGAAAGGGTTTAGGGTTGATACCGTATTCAAAGTCTTGCTGGACCCTGCGCACGAAACTATGGTATTATAGTATACTTAGGTCATGAAGGGCTGTAGTATCAACACTAAGGGTTTACAGCTGAGTCTCTAGGGTCTATGGAGCTAAAGGGGCAATTGGGCATCACAGGAGAACCCTCTGCAATAGTACCCACTTGTTCCCCCTAATTACTCCCCCTTAAGCACCGGGATAGGAAGTATGAAGGACAATTAAACTGGTGTTTGGGGTTCAGGGCAGTTTGATGCTGAGGGTTTTGTGTGGTATTCATGGGAGATGGGAGGAGAACCGGCAAGACAATCTCCAGGGAGTACGTGAGACAATCCTGCGCCAAACAATCTTGCTACAAGCAGCCCTCAACCCTAAACCCACAGACACTCCGGTGGTGCAAGATTGCCTCCATCCAGAGGACTCGTTTTCATTCTCTTTTCCATTCGTTCAAATACGAGCAACATGCGACAACCAGGAAGTGGACCAACAAGCCCCCGGTTGCCATTCCATGTTCCATATGCTTTCCCATTCTAAACTCTGAGCTCTATACCCTAAACCCTAACCCCTCAACGCTCAAGCCTAAACCTTCTAAACCCTAAGCACCAGGCCCTACATCCTATATATCCCTTCTGAGTCCCCTATAGATATCCTCAGGTAACTCTACTTGGAGGGTCAGGGGGACTTAGTAAGTAGGTTAAGAACCCCTATAACCCATCTAGTAACCCTAGTTATCCCCATTATTAACCCACTTACTAAGTCCCCTGACCCCCCAAGTAAACCCTGACCCGTATAATCCCTAAGACGGCCAGGAGGAGCTCAGCCACATCGAGACCGAGGCGCGCGATGACGAGCGGCTGAAGATCGCCAAGGCCGAGGACGATGCTTGGAGCTTCTTAAGTTTAGGGTTTAGGATTTTGGGCTTAGGGTGTAGGGCTTAGGGTGTAGGGATTAGGGTTTAGGGTTTAGGTGTTTGGGGTTTAGCGTTTAGGTGTTTAGGGTTTCGGGTTTACGGCTTAGGTCTAGGGCTTAGGCTGAGGTGAGCCATACTCTCAACTCCTTGAAGGGGGGTTATTTAGGGGAGTATTGGAGGGGGATATTAGGAGTTTAGACTACATCACCGCTCCAAAAGATTCGACTTGCTGGGCCATTTTTCATATAAGCTCGTCCTATGTGTCTTGCGGAGTCGCAGAGGCCTCTGATGTGTCATTTTCCTTGGCCTTGCTAGCGGAGTCGCACCTACCTTGTTTTACATATATAATACTTTAAAGCTCCGGAGGAGGCCCTAGGACGCAAGTGTAGGAGTCTAGAGGGGGAGGAGGGGCCCAAGCTACAGTCAACACGCGCATCTTGTTCCAAGTACGTCCTTGAGTCGAACTTTTGTAGCACCGCAGTATAGCTCAGGTGTCTATTTAGGGTTGAAGGGCGCAGGGTTCAGGATCAAGAGTTTAGGATTGAAGGCTTGAGGGTTAGTCTGGACCTCAAAAAAGTAGTAGAACAAGATCATTTTTTGGGCTCTTGTTATGCCTATAGTCCCCCTTAAGTAAATAGAATTTGGGGTCTATGGGGATCTTACTATAATATACCCAAAGCCATATTCTAGCTACTTAAAGGAGACTATAGATCCTCAAGGTTTGAGTTCTTAAGGTTTGTGTCTTGGGTTCTTAGGGAGGGATCAGGTTTCTCGGCTTGCAGCGTTTAGCAGGACTTTGCAAGTGGTGTTGTTCTGTTACAGATGTGGTATGGCTTTAACTTAGGCCTTCTATTACCCCCGTATGAGGTGTAGGCAGGGTTCAAAGGAAGCTTAGACGGGTTTGGGGTGTAGGGTAGTGCCGGTATTCAAGTCCAAGGAGTTTTCGTTTACTTTTAACACAGTGGTTGTGGTGGCCTAAAGCTTTTAATCAGGTCCCTGAACGTCACAATCAAAACCATGAGCACTGAACCCTACGCTCTAAAGTCCCCCAGATCCTCAACCTTGGAGCTTTAAGCCCTGAACCGTCGATCCCAAATCCTAAACCCCAAGGCCTAAACCCTGAGGCCTAACCCCTAAATCCTGAGTTTGCGTTTGAAGCCAGTCTTTTGTTGGGCGGATGGGGCCACTACCACGCAGTGACTAGTGGCCAACAATCCTCAAACAGATACAGTATTAAAGGGACTCTACTGGGAACCCCAAACCGGGAACCCCATCACCAGGCTCCTTTTTTCCATTATATTCTTGGGGTTCACTATTTGGGGTTCCCAGTAGTGTCCCTTTAAGTATGATGTGTCAAGCATGCACCAGGTTCCGTAAGTTGGGACACTTAGGGTTTAGGGTTTAGGGTCTAGGGTTTAGGGAGGGTTTAGGGTTCAGGGCTTCGAAGGGGTTAGGGTTTAAGCTCTATGGTATGAGGGTTTTACGGCTTTGTCAGGGCTAGGGTGGGGGTGTAGGGTGCAGGCTTCATTTCTGGGGTTTGTAGGGATCGCAGACTTACATGTTCATGGGGTTTTCATAGGGACCTGTAGGATTCAAGTGATTCAGTGTCAGTTCTTTTTGTAGGAGTGCGAGCTTTGCCTACAAGACCTCTACCTTGTGTGTTTCTCTATGTAGATCTACCCAATTTTGCAGACGGGATTGCCTTAGGTGGAAACCCCCACCCAGTCAAAGTAACAAGAAGAGATAATGGTGACGATGTCAGGGCCTTCTTATATTCCTATCATAACACTATTACTGAGGGGTCCACCTAAAGCACGCCACAGAAACGTAGAAACCCCGTATGGCCCTTCAGAAAACGTGGAGACGCTCAAGTGCAGACAACAGCTTAAAATCTCTTCGCGCTTGCTAGAACAGAGTCCTCAAAGCTCTTCTCTAACTCCCTAAACCCTAAACCCTAAACCCTAACCTTGAGAAGCCTAGACCGTAACCTCTAACACTTTTTCTGGGTGCCTTCCTGCCTCAGACCTTTAAACATGGCTCATAGACCCACTCGGGTCTCACAGTCAGCATGAGGGTCCATTTTCGGGGTTCCCAATCTTGGGATGGTTTTAGAGTTTTAGGGCCTTAGGGTTCGCCCACGGGAATTGGCACCACATAGGGTTCTTACAAAAGGGTCGCTGTTCGGACAACTACCCTGGGGTCATGGGTTCCCTTTAGCCCTACTTCTCCGGGGAATTCGGGGGTCCTAAACCCTAAACCCTAGTAGGGGAAGGTAGTAGGGGTGGGAAATATGGTGTGCTACTTTGGTTGCTTGATCATGGTGCTCTTGTACCCTATTCTGTCCTACCTAAACCCCAAAAGTATGTAAAATAATGGCCCTAAACCCATAATAACAGCCCTAAAGGCCATTATTTTACATACTTTTGGGGTCCAGGTATATATAACGGCACAAACCCAAGTGAGGTCCCACAGATAGGACCCAGGAAACACGATCTATAGTCGAAATTCCGGAAAGGGGGTGAGATAGGGATTAGGGTTTTGGGTTTAAGGGCTTAGGGTTTGGGATCTAAACTCCTCAAAAGGGGCTTATATAAGGGATCATATAGGGGAGTATCACAGGGGTTATTAATCGGGAAACTATTCGTTTCGACTATCGCTCACATGTATCATCACTTGAAAGGGCGTAAAGGGATCCTGCTAAGGCATCATTACTTTCATACGGAATGATGTGACGTTGCCCAACCAGAGCATCCATGCCGGGGGGATAATAACGTCCATGTTTTTTTCCAGAGCATCCGTTGACGAGAGCACTTGTTGCCGCATCACCTGAGCCTGAGGAGGAAGTGACATGAGTAGTGATTGAAACTGAAGCTGACTTGGAAACTCCGATTACATAGGGGTTATGCCATGTTGTCCTTGGGCATGCTGTAGTGCCAAACATTGAGTAAGATCACATGATTTCCTTTCTAGGTATAGTATTTTACAAGAAGACGATGACGCTAGACCCCCCCAGTCCGTCTACTAGGGCCGCATTCCCGATCTATCACGAGGCTCCCTAGCAGCCTTGACTTGAAGCACTTGCTACATGCAACCTGTAAACACCCAGTCTTGATTTTTGAACGTCACATGCGAAAGCCAGATGATACATATTTATAGAGAGAGAGAGAGAGAGAGTTTAGTTTAGGGTTTACCACATATTTCTTGAAGACGATTCTACTGTTTGCTTATGAATAAAGCATGGCACGGCCGCTAAAACTGTTTGCGCGATGGCATCCAGGACAGTTATGGTTTAGGCTTTACGGTGCACCATGTAGGCTGTAGGAGTTAGTGTGCGGGATTGTGGACTTAGCGTTCGGGTTCCTAGATTTGGGCGTCAGGATACGGCGTTAAGATTTAGGCGTTCAGGTGAGATAGGCTTTTAGGGCTCAGTAGGTTCCCAGTGCTTCAACCCCCATATTGCAACCCCCTGCATCCATATTGGCTTCCATGTTGGCTTCGTGGAGAGTAGGTGTTTCCAAGGAGTGGGTCACCTTGTACCTTGACATGCTACCTACGCTTGCCGGGGTTTAGGGTTTAAAAGAATATATACAGTTTAAGCACCTTAAACCTTAAACATTTTGCTACCAACACAGGCCGTGCGAACACTAAACTTTAGGCTCCACACGGCCTGTAATGTTAGATTCCATTGCAAGCAGAGCTTTGAGGGCCCAATTCAGTGCCGCGAGCGCATTCTACGCCTTCAACTTCTAACTACATGGTTTGGGGGTTGCCCAAAATTAGGTGTACATTTGTGGGGAGCACATAAGCAGGAATCGAACATTTTGATGTCTGTTTTGGGGTGCCCCCACTTTTGGGAAACTAGCATGTAGAACAATGTCAAGTTCACTTGTTTTTTGTTATGGGATTTGGACAATTCTCTTACCGACTTATGAGACCCATCTAGAGCCCGCAGAGCCAGTCAAACTCCGCGCAGACTGTTGCAGCAACCGACATGATTTAGGGTGTAGGGTTCGAGGCCCACATGCTCACAAAGCCTGGAACCTCAAACGTTCAGAAGACACCCATACTCAAGGGCTCCTATGTAGTTCCTGTTCGGGCAAGTTACCATAATCCCCCTACCAAGAAGCCATAACAAATCCAAAAAGGAATAATGTAGGAGCCACTAGGATAGGCCGTATCCCAAAGTACTGATACTTCTAAAATCTGGCGCTTCCCCCTGCATATACGAAGCCGATACGGCTATTGTTGGCAACCTCTAGGCCAAGGACCCTGGATTCTGAACCCCAAACCCAGAAAACCCTGAATCATAGTCTCCAAATCCTGAACTGGGTGATTGCTGGATGTAGCTTTTTCCAAGTGGCATCATGATTAGCACAACAACAGCAGCAACAACAACAACAACAGCAACACGCATATGACACTATAGCTTAATGAGGCTAGGAGAACCACGAACCATAAACCCCCAACATCTAAACTTTGAACCCTACACATCTACACCCGCAACCTTAAACGTTTGATTTTTTTAAGGAGCTGGTTCGCTGCCCTTGGAGAAAGGACGTTCTTTTGAACGAGGGCGCGTCAGCACTCCACACGATGGCTCTGGCCATCTTCAAGGTCCACAAATCACCGTTAAAAGACCTGGACCTGCAGGGATGCATACTTTTTTGCGGACACTATCACGACCAGTTGCTCCTGATACCTCCTGATGCTGCAAAGGAGGCATTGTGAAGCGAGAGCTCCCATGACTGCATGTAAACCTGTAGCGGCCGCAATAAAAAAAAACAAGAAAACATCCAAACCATAAGCGCTAAGGACCCAGAAGGACCTGTTCTAGATACCGTAGCAGTACCCATATCTAGCTTCATTGAGAGATCTAGACGCGAAACCTAAACCCTATTCCGTAAACCCTAAACTCTAATCCCTAAACCCTAAACCCTAAACCTTAAAATCCTGGTCTTCCATGCCAAGGAAGCTCAGAGAGAGGTTGAAGAGGCTTTGGTGGCCGCCAAGGATTGAATAGTTCTGGGGGGGGGAAAGGGAGGACGGCGGGGTTTAGGGTTTAGGGGTTTAGGGTTTACCGGTTTAGGGTTTAGGGTTCAGTCCATTGCGCCCATGGTTAAGGTCCCCCTTAAGTAGATAGAATTTGGCTTTTGGTATAATATAATAAGATTCCCATATACCCCATATCCTATCTACGTAAGGGGGACTATAGGGTTTAGGATTTAGGGTTTCGGGTTTAGGGTTTGGAATAGGGATTCCCTTAATCCCCCCCACAGTACCCCTCTTTAAGTTTGTGGAAGGATAGTCAAGTCCAGCTGAAGGGAAATCTAGGAGTTAAGGTTGGGCTCCGGGTTTTGGCAGTTTTTGCGTAAAGATGGGTTCAGCGCTTGTGGTAGCTTTAGGGTCAGGAGTTTGGGTGCTCAGGGACTCTGACTCTGGATAGAGCCCGGGTGTAACGGATCGAAGAGCGAGGGTTTGGACAGGGATAGGGTGCAGCATATTTGGAAATAGATCTGCTATCTCTAGAGGTCTTTAGGATTCTTTAGGTTTGTATAGGTTGATGCTGGGTTATGCGGGGCTTGTTCAGGCTTGTACGGGATATCCACCGTCTATCTATGTCATGAACGTTTCATGGTCCTGGAATTGCTGTCTACTTGCAGGTTCATTGGGCTTGGTGAGTACAGGTTAATTACAACTGGACTTGAAATCCTACTTTGACTTAGATTCTCCTTAGCGAGGATTGTGTAGGTTAGTCCAGTTATAAGAGATACTAAGTGAAACAGGGTGCGAGTTTGGCGTGCGCTGGGTTTCGGTGTTGAACTTCCGTGTTATGTTTGCGGTGTGTTCTGGATCGACTCTGGACATGCCAGAGTTTGAGCAATTCATTTTCCAAACCCCCATGAAGGATCATCTTGAAGAGACTGCCTGAATAATGTAAACATAATCGCAATGGTTACTAGCAACATCTAATTTAGTCATCTTGTCATACGGTTATACCCATACGCATCTTTGGAAATGTTATACCTCAAGCCCTATCCTAGCAGGGGCACAAATTCAAGAATGTAGAGGTTGGAATGTAGGGGTTAGCTGTCGGGGATTCATTTTGATAAAGCTATATGAGAGCTATGAGGCAACATTGTTACTGATGATTCAGGCTTCTAGACTGAAGCGCGCCTCTGATCCACTTTGCATTTCGCTGTACACGTTGCTTTCCATGTCATTCTGCATTTTCTAGAAATTTAAGAGGTTCCTAACTCAAAACCCTAGACGTTGAACCCTAAACCCCGAAGCTCATGTGACTAATTAATGCTCTTTTCAAGTTGGTTCTCCATAATTCTAACTCAGTCCGAACAAGGTTTCCTCTATCAACAGTTTGGGCCGTTGCCAGCCTCTTTAAACCCTGAATAATATTGTGCAGTGTCCATTTTGTTTTGTCTGCCCGACTTAAACAGAAGAGTACATTGTGGGGGCTCCATTTTGAGCACTGGTGTGGACAATCCTTTGCAGGCGGACTGGCTACAAGAGTACGATTCTTGGTGGCATGAGGTCGCTGTCCCGGAGATGCTCGAGCACGACGTGAAGCCATCGGCTTGGACGGCCATCATAAAATTGCTACACGGTGCTATGATGCACCTCTTTTGCGGAGCCGGTGCCCCCGATCGGATGGCAAAGTCAAGCTGGCGCACAACGCTTGGTTCATGCTTGCAGACCCCGACTCTTGTTCCGTGTTCGGCTTCATGGAAAAGCGCGAGCCCGAGTGCGAATGACAGGAACACCCTATCAATGCTTCGCTCCCAACCCTCAAGCGTAAAACCCGGATGGCAAGTGGAGAACGCACCTCAAGTCGCAAGCATTGTCGCTTGCCACATCTTCCTGCACGCTGGGGTGTCCAGGAGTAGTCACCGAAGCAGGTTCCCCCCTGATCCAACGCAATACCATGATTCTTCTCATAAGTGCCTAGAACTTCAAGTCTCAAAGCTTTCCCATGACGTTTTGTGGAGACTGTCACTGGACAGCAAGGCTTCAGGTCTTCGCCGGTGCCCAAAGGGCATTGGCGCTGGAGTCCTTGGCCTTGCGGGGCCGGGTCGCACTCGTTGCCAGGGGTGGGTCGCCAAATTGATAAGTCCATGATTTTGCAGAGCTCGAAGTATTGAGCATGTCAACCCCACTCATCAGCCTTGTGATGTGTGTCAATATCTCTGTCATCACACGCATTTCTCAACGAATCTCGCACAGCCCGGCAGCTTTTCGCCTGTGCTCCATTCTAGTAGAATGTGAAAAGTTGTGCACGCTGTAGCTTCATGCAGTCCACGCATAGTACAAAGCAAGAACAGCGCAAAGAAGCGCCTCCGCCAGCTGCACCTTCCTTGGAGAGGACCTGGGGCATCTGGCAGTTCCAATACATAATGCCGAGTCATGCTTGGTAACGTGACATTCGCCTGCTAGACAGAGTTTGCAGTACTCGAACTTTATGGCTCGGAGAGTCAAAAGTAGGAGGCTTTGTGATAGAGTTTATCTTTCCTTGCGTCATTCTTAACGGGCCCTGCTAAACAGTAGTTCAGCGCGTCCGAAGCCATCTTTCGGAAAAGCACTGTTTCGCGACGATTGGCGGGTCAAGTTTCCTGCTTTTTTGTAAGCTCTAGATGCTTAGGGCGTTTTTTGCCCCTACAACAAGCAGCCGTTGCTGAAAAACTAGAAACTCATGAGCTGCGCAGAGCTGTCTACAGAACTAGACAGACCCCACACGCAGTGGCCATTTTTTAAGTTTCTCTCAGGAAGTCTCAGGCCGGAGGATCGGTGACAACTTCGTTGTCGAGTGGACCTGTCCTCCCTCAAGCGGCCCGATCTTGCGCCATGTTTGCAAGTTGCAAGTATTTTAAGTGTGTCAGGCTACGTGCCACAGACGAAGATTACGCTAGGTAGTCAGCTTGGGTTTTCGTTCGGCTTACGGCGCATACCATGTTATCTTTTTTTGGGGGGAGCATGTGGCAAATGCCCCTCACAGTATGATTTTCCTTGATGCACACCTTTGAACTTGAATGACTGGGAAAAGAATCCTATGGCACTTCGTGCTCTGAGCCGAATTGTGACATCTGCGCCCAGATAATGCCAGATAGACTGTGCCCTCTACGGCCACAAAAAGGACGAAGCATCGTCACTTTGACGTTGTCCAGACAAGTGGTAAGTTAAGGACGCATTATGTGCTGTAGTAGGTTTGCGTAAGCTATATAGCATAGTCGCTGTGCCATAACTAGAAGGTTGTACAACCACGAACGCCCAAGGTGCCTTGATAGCAAGCCATGATCGAGCCATAGACACTCATAGATGGTAACATGCATGTTGGTGCTGTTGTAAAGGTTCATAATAGCATCTGACGATACTTCTATTTCAGCATTTAAAAGGCTCAATCCACCCAAAAACACCGTAAACTGGGGACTTGTAAAGTTCCCCTCCAGACAGGTACGTTGCGGGGCCCAGATTTGAAATCCCAAACCTTGAACCCTAAATCTTAAGCCCCAACCCCTGCTGCATCTTGGGCAGGAGCGGGCAGAGCAAAATTTCGAGAGCCGGCTACGGGAGTACGAGAAGAGGCCTGGAAAACAATGACGTGAGCTTGAAGCTTCATGGGGGCTACTGGCAACATCAGGCTTGCCAAAAACTCATGAAGAGTGAACATTGGGGTCCCTCTTGTAGCTCAATGCAGTCCCCTATATATTCCCCATCAGGAACCCATGTCCATTCATTGTATGGGGAAATATTGACAGTAACTCATGGGAGTTTTAAACTGCGTATAGCCAAGTCATAGCATACTTTCCCGAATTGCACGTATGTAGGTTACCCCAGTTGCAGGTAGGGCTTTGAGCCCAGTTATGAATAGTTGCCATGTCCCAGGACCCTTCAGATAGGGTGTTCAGGGTTGAGGATTCATGGTTTTGCTGTTTGAGATTTTGCTACGTCCCAGGAACCTTCAGGTAAAGGTGTTGAGGGCTGAGGTTTCATGGTTTTTTGCTTTTTGAAATTACCTTATAGGCTGTAGGGCTTACGGTTTGAGGTGGTGGTTGCTTTGCTTCCTTTGTTTGGCCAAGTTTCACGATCCTTTAAGTCTAAGACCTAACGTCCGATCCCGAAGTCCCAAACCTTTTTGGGCAGACCGCTGGTTGGTGGAAAAGAGGCGCCATAAGACAAATTGATCAAACGCAAAGATCTTTGGGGTTTTGGGTTTAGGCCTAAACCCCCCCCCTAACCCCTAAACCCCAAACCTTAAACCTTAAACCCTCAAAACCTTAAACCTTAAACCCCACGGCAGGCTTCACATCGAAAAGGAGCAGGAGGTGGAAGACGAGCGCCGGGAAGCGGAGAAGGTGATGGGCCGACAGATTCTGGCTCAGGGTTAAGCTTTAGGGTTTGGGGTGCAGGGTTTAGGATCAGGCTTCAAGATAGTTTAGAGTTTAGGATTTAGGATTTAGGGCTTAGGATTCACGATGGTTTAGGATTTAGGATTCAGGGTTGAGGATTTCGGGCTTCGGGTCCAGGATTTCAGATGGCTTAAGGTTTAGGATTCAGGGTTTAGGGCTTAAGACATAGGATTTCGGATTCACGGCTAGATTTCGAGTTTCGGGGTCTAAGGTTTCCAGAAGTTGGAGCTAGCTATAATGGAGAATCAAGTGGAAAAGAAGATGGTATATAACGTGCAAACTGGTGTTTTTTGCGGTGGTGGTGGTTTAAGCAAGGATTTTTTGTTCATCAGCTGATAAAAATATCTCGGTCACCCTCAAATAGGACCCCCAGTCAGACGGAGAATGAAGGAAGGGAAGGAGATCAATAAGCAAGATCTTTGGAAAGTTTTCCCCAGGCTTGCGCAAAAGAGGAGGGACTATATCTTCAAGGACTTGTGAGATTGAGGCCCTCGACAACAACAAGCCATGAAAGAACCTCTCCATCATCTTGACCCACCCTCATCTATTGGTTTAGGGTTGAGGGTTTAGGGCGGAGGGCGAAGATATGAGCAGGGTCAACACGCTGTTCTGGTCACTTACGACAACTTTTCTTGTGACGAGGACCCCCTAAGAGTCGCACGATAGTCATAAGGACATGGGGGTGTGTTGGCTACACAAATTTCTGTTACAATGGGAGTCTTGGTAATGTTCAGGGTTGGTGTACGAAATATATAGGCTTGTAGAAAACTTGGTGTAGTGCTTGGTGATTAGGGCATGTGTTTGCATGTTTAGGGCGTCATGCACATGCCGGCTTAGAAAACCCCCCAGTCCAAGGACCCAAACATTGGACCCCTGCAGCATGCATTCCCTGTTCTCGGCGCAGAATGGGGTTCGGCTGTTTTAGGCCATGGAATTTAAGGTGTACTTCAGCGTTCATGGGACTTGGTCACTTATGGCCCTATTTAGATTTGGGGGGAGCCTGCACAAGTCCAGATGCGGCGTCTCATGAACTTTCAATGATTGCTTCGCGCTCCGAATCGCTACATGCTTCGGTTCCCCGGTAAGCCGCTTGTCCCCCATTTTCGCGTGTCTCAAGCTTCGTATAAAACTGCATGCGACCGTCATTGTCACCTCCGAAGTACCAACTAATGTAGACCCCTAATGATAAACCTCCTCCTTAGGGGAGGTGTCTACATTATTCTTTTTTCATATGAACTGGACACTTCTTGAAATTGGCCTTACAATCAATGCTTCCAGGAGTTTCAGCTACTCGTTTCGAGCATGCGGCGGTGATGCCGACAAAGTTGAAGATGATGTGAATCTGGAGCAAGATGCAGATTCTGATTATGATTATAGTCCCCCTTAAGTAGATAGAATATGGTTTTGGGTATGTTATAATAAGATCCCCATATACCCCATCTTCTATCTACTTCAGGGGGACTATACTTGGATGATGGTGATGATGACGATGATGATGAACCCTAAGCCCTAAACCCTGTTCAATCAGCAATTTGGGGTTGGCATGGTGTACATGCGAAGACGCGCCAGGGTTTGTTCCCATGCATCTCAAACAACAAGCCTGGCCAAAACTCCCTAAACTTAAGCCCTACAGTAAACCCTGAAGCCTAAATCCCTACAATCCTAAAACCCCTAAATCCTTAAGATCCAAAAAACCCGCATTCCACAGTTCCTAAGCCCTAAATTCCCTCAATCCCTAAAATCCCTGAACTCGATGTCTGAACTCAAAGGTGGCCCGGGCTCGTGTGCAAGTCGTCCAACGCGAAGCGCGACAGGTGCCTGGAAGAGTTAGCAGCCCCAAAGGTATGTACCATAATCTAAACTCCTTACAGGGGTTATATAGGGGATTATATAGGGGAGCACAGTAGGGGTTATGAAGGGGGATACTGAGAGTTTAGACTGTAGCTCATGTAGCTATATGGTATATACTTGGGCCTTAAGGCAGGTGTATGGGAACCCTTCTGGGCTCCAAGTATTTACCGTGTATCTACATGGACCCTTTGGGAGCGGCTTGTGGAGAGTCAGCTGGAATATTTAATGGAACTTACCATTTTCAATTGTAGGGTTTATAGATTTAGGGGCTTCGGGCTTGAGGTTTCAGGGTTCAAGGCTAAGGGTTTCGGGTTTAGGGTTCAAGTTTTAAGCTTTTCAGATTGAGGACTTAAGTGGCTGGGTGGCTGATCGGGCAATGGTCATGTGGGCAGAAACGTGGGCTTGTAAAAAATAATGGGAAGGTCTGATAATGCACTGCATGTTCAGATACACACCAGAAAGGGAACCAGTCAACCTGAGGATATGCATGCAGTTCCCAACATAATAAGATGACCCTTCAAGCATGTGCCCGTTGCGTTGCTAATGCCCCCCGTGCAAGGGAGTGTTTTCCTGCGGGTCCTTTTTGTGCCTAGGCCACGGGGATCTACCAGTCGCTTCGTGTTGTCACTTTGGGAGACTGTTTAGAGACGCAGCGCCGGTGGTGAGCTAAGAGCTTTACCTGATAGGGCATCCACTACTTAGTAGGGGGCGCCGTCAACAAGCATAGGGACTCGAGCAACTTGACAGTGCTTAGAGTTTACGGCGCAGCTCAGCACGTTATTTTACAACCACAAACCCAAAACCGAAAATAGAAAATCCGGGGCCCGATTCTCAAACAAGGATCTAAACCTGAATCGGGAGCCTGAACTAAACTCCTACTGTGGATATCAAAGATCACGCATGACCCTAAGTCTGTCATACCTTGCCGATGCTGGCATCCCAGTAGACCATGGCTGGGCCCATCATTTTCGCTAGTTGAGAGTCTTTCTCGAATCATATGGGGTATCAGCTGTCAAATACATGGAGCAATCACAGAACTGGTTTTAAGAGTTCGCAAGCAATGCCTAAACCCGAAACCCTAAGATGATAGTTTCCATCTTTATTTTCCATTACCCCAATGTAACCCTCCACCCCAAAACAATGGGCGTAATTGGTCGTTTCAGGGCCGCCAAGCAATCTACGTATAAATCTACATATCTCCCTAGAATCTCTTAAGGTGCCGTTGGGGTTTGCGTGCACCCTACTGAAACCCATTTGTGGGATTATGATGGATTATGTATGTATATAAATAAATATGTATATACGTATGGTAGTTTCCTAAATAAGGGGACCCGAATATAGACCCCAATATATTATAGTCCTTATTATGGGGACCCCAAAAAAGTAACCCTAATTTTAGGACCCCCCCCCCATATATATATATACATATATATATATTGTAACAGCAGACGTACATAGAATAAGAAGAAGGGTACTCATAGTAGTAGTAGTAAGCAGTGGTAACAATAATTGCGAGTAGAACGAACATAGAGGGTAGAATCTTGAAAAGAGTTCCAAGGGGTCCAGGTGCAGTTTAGTCCCAAGTAGGCAGGTACTGTTCAGAGACTTTACCTGTAACTTTAGGGCTTAGGGTTTCCATTTACCTGGATTTTATGGGCTATTCCTGCTGATTTTGGGGGTGCTTACTACTAAACTGTAGGCAAATATTTGGGGTCACAGGTAGGGCCCTGAGTAGGGAGTATTAATAAAATGAGGGCCCCAGCGTAAAGGTACCTTTAGGGGAGGGGTTTACGGTCAGGAAAGACATTTCCCCCCTGGGCAACAAACAAGCAGGTTTACAGAGAGGTCTTGGTGTTGGTGCCTTGCTGGGTGGAATCCCGTTGATGTGTTTGCATTTTCTGGCATGCTTTTTTGGGAAATTACCGTGCGTACACAAGTATGCACTACGTGCACTAGCAGCCCTCGAGAAAGTGCAAGTGAGCTGTGTTTCGTGTGGATTCCACCAGAAGCCCAGAGAAGTCCATGTGAGGGATGATAAAAAACCCCGTA
>CAJNIZ010001136.1:446-11296 GCA_905231905.1 Symbiodinium pilosum | reverse complement strand
AGCAATCTACTATTCTACTGCACTCTAGTACTAACACCTCTCTACCGAGATACCCTGGGCCTCATACAGGGGGTGGGCCAGGGAGGCGGGCGGGGGAAGCCTAAGCGTCCATCCCCAAAGGCTCAATTTCTTTAACTTGCACACCTACCCAAACCCCAAAAGTATGTGAAAGAATAGCCCTAAACCCATAATGATAGACTTAAGGGCCATTATTTAACATACTTTTGGGGTCCAGGTAATCCCTTTAGGTCCTAAGCCCTAAGCCTTTGAACCCCAAGCCCTCAAGTTAACAAAAGCAAAGCTTTACACGTTTCGAAACTATCTCAGGCCCTTCAAGCCCAGACCCTCCAGTCGCCAACAAGTTCCGAGGAATTACTCCACCGTAGAACGTGAGGCTACGGGTATACCTTCCAAACTCTCTCACACCTGGAAACCCTCAACCCTAAAATCTCCTCAGCCCAGCCTAGACCCCTACCTGGACCTCAAGAGTCATTCGCCCGAAGCCCTTGCAAAGAAAAGCCGACGATCACATTATTCCACATACGTATGGATGCACCAGTGCATACATAGCCTAAACCCTAAACCCTGATTTTATTTTCCGTTATCCCAATACAACACCCATATTTTGGGATTAAACATAAACCCTAAACCCTAAAAACAAACACTAAAACCCTTTTGGGGTAAGTCCTTCCCCCGACCCCCGACTTTACAGGCGGTCGAGCGCGCGAAGCAGAATCTCTCCTCCAGTTCCGAAGAAACCAAGCGCCGTGCGGCGGAGCGCAAGGCTCTATCCGAACTTCAAAAAGTCTCAGAGGCTTTAGGGCTAAAGGTTTAGGACAGGGAGTGTAAGGTAAGCCCCAACATGTGTAAAGTTGTAATTTGACTTCCTTTCTTAACGTCGGCTTGGGGGCTTCAGGGATTTTAGGGTTTCTTGGCATTTTAGAGTTGAGGGTTTCTTGGTCTCAGGTTTCTGTTCCCTTCTTGTTGAAGGTTTTTGGGGTCTAGACAGGCTTGCGGCTTCAATGGGACACACAGGGCACCCAAACAGGGAAAACCCTCCAAGAAACTTCCTGAGTTCCGTTATACTGATACTCTCCTGAAAAGAAGTCCTTCTTACGTACCCTAAGCCCTAAACCCGCAAAGAGTCGACCCCATTTTGATTAAAGGTTTCAGGGCATTTTAGGTCTAAGGCTAGGCCTTTCCTCCTCACAGCAGTCGTTGCCTCGATAGCCCTGGGGCTCTAACTATATAAATTATGCCTACATTGGGCCCTGAACCCTATCAATAGTACCTACATGGAGCCTTAGGGTAGGTAATTGGCGTTACCTACTCCAACCTCAAGCTCCACACCCCTACGGACACGCTAGCTCAGCCACCGGGGATCTGGGAAGTAGGGCTTTGGCTGTACTATCCGCCAAAGAAGCGCGGAACCTCGAAAGGGCCCTTTGCAGACTATTATCCTTATGAGGAGGCCCTCTATATGGTCCCATGTTCGTTTGGTTTAGGGGCTGTTGAATTGGCTATTGAATTGGGAGGTGTTTTGAAAACCATCTGTAGGTTTCCCGGATGTTACATGATAGGCTTTAAAGTTATACTAGACAGGTTAGAACTCGATTTGAATGGGGTTTCTGCTGTATAGAGGGGTACAATGCATAAGGGGCTCTAGATTATGGACCAAGAAGAGGCCATATTGCAAGCACGTAGAGAACGGCTATGTTGCAAGCACGTAGAGAACGTCAGCCTGCTTAACTACTTCTTCAAGCTTTGTGATGTCTTTCTGGATGCTAGCTGGATCTTTTTGCAGCATGTCCAGAAAATGGTTGACGTGCCACCGGACTGTAAGGTGGGTCCTTTCCCCTACGGGTCCAAGGGCCCAAATAATGTGGTTTTAGGGCCCAAATACTATAACATGCATGATATATGGGCCCTGAAGCCCTATGATTTGGGTTCTTGGAACCTTAGGGTTCCGCACTTGGAGGGTCAAAAAGAATCAGTGACTGTTGACAAGCCGGGGCTCTCAACTGGCTTTAGGGTTTATATAAGTATACTTACTAAGTCAGCATAACCGTCCGTCCAAGCAGGCGTTCCTAGCGTGGGCCCCAGGCAACCTCAATCCCCACAGGTGCAACTCGTCATGTAAACCTCTAAATCACGAATTTCACAACAAACCTTCGACTGCAAGTAGATAAGAAAACACTAATGTAGACCCATGATTAATATACCCCCTCCTTTTAAGGGCCTAAATATTAGGATCCCTATTATAATCCCTATAAAGCGGCAGGAGCGACTCAAGGAGCAGGAGCGGGAAAAGGACCGGGACCCGGGTGTTTCCCCTTCAGGAGGGCTAGATTCGACAACCCGGTGATACCTACATGGGGATTTCCCAAAATTAGGGGTACCCTTTTTGGGGGGTCCCTATAATAAGGACTATAGCATATTGGGCTCTAGGTACCCTAATTTTGGGAAACTACCACATAGAATAACGCATGAAACAGTAGGGCCTAAACCCTGAACCTTTAACACCAAGCCCTTCCAGTCTTGACCTCCATGATGTTCAAAAGGAAAATCATCGCCACCGAATCCTTGGCAGCCTTGACAACAGTTTGTATGCATCCTGACATCTCTTCAGTCCCCCAATCGGAAGCACAAAGAAGCATAAGTTTTTTCGGGGTGATGTTGCTATTTCCCTATTTTCTGGAGGTTGGGTAAAAGGTGCCTTGAACGGGATTATCCTTATCTATCTATTGGTTTACGCCTCTCTGACCCCTACCCAAAGGCAATGCAACTTGAGAAGCTACAATCTGACAACTGTTCAAGTTCCACTCCGACCCTAGACCCTAAACATTTGTTCAAGTTCTACTCCGGAGGAGCGGGAGCTCAAACATGCTGCAGCGCCTAGCAGCCGGGCTTAGCTGAGAGTTTATTGTTCCGAAGTTTGTTTCCTTTTTGTCCTCTTTTGAGCCTAGGTTTGGTACTCCCACCACTCAGTAGCAGCTGTATAACAATATGAGGATGTACAATCCTTGAAATGACCCCTATTATGAATTGCTACTGGGTGGGGGCAGTTTCCTGGCCTGTGGAATTTAGGGTTGGGCCTTTGGGCTCTTGAATGCAGTAGCACGAATGAGGCGGCGATTCTTGAGATTCCCAGAAATGTAGGAATGTGGTATATACTCAGGGCCCTAAGGGGTTCTCATATACCTACTTCTAGGCCAGAGTATATACCATGTAGATACATAGACCCTTCGGGGAAAATGTTTGGGGAATGGTGGCGCTGGAGCTAGCGATGTGCGTTGAAGATAGGTTTTATGGGCTCCAAGTCAAAGAAGTCAATGTCCCAAAGGGTCCATGTAGGTATATGGGATATACTTGGGCCTTAAAGTAGGTATATGGGAACCCCTTTGGGCCCTAAGTATATACCATATACCCACATGGACCCTTTGGGTGTTAGATGAGCATCCTCAACCCTGAGCCCCAAACCCTAAACCCATGAAGGGGTAACTTGGCCAAGCTAAAGCCCTAGACCCCTAGACCTGCAATCCCGAACACAGGCTTCACGTTCGGCTAAGGCAATTAGAGGAGGGGAGTTACCATGCAGGGACCTTACAGAAGCCTTATATGCCCATTATATAACTCCCCATGGTCCCCAAGTACCCTTGATATACCCTTTGTACAAAGTCCACTAATTGGAAACTCCCCTCCTGTAACTGGTTATTTACATGTGAACCTCAAGTCCCAACATAAGGCCCAACTCAACAACTTTAGATGCCTTACAGAACTTGAACCCCAAGCTCTAAACTTGACCTCATCCATTAGAAATGGGCAGCAAGTTCCAAGCCAGAGTCTTTTCAGCCATACCAATATGTGCGTCATGCTCACAAAGAGCTAGCGGTCCTTACATGGCTATGCCGTCGAATTATGGAAGTCGCTGTTAGGGTTCAGGGTTTACTGGATTCCAAAAGGTGAAGAGCAATGCTTCAATTTTCCGTGACTGCCCACCACAATTAGCAGCAACATAGCATTCATGCGCTTGTGGATGTGAAGGGCTTACACTTTGAGCGCTATAATCCATACAACCAGCGGACACGATCAACAAATAGGTCTAGGCAAGAATTTGCAGCCTGTGTGAAAGCATTAGTTTGCCTCCTCATGTTCGCAAGAGATGCATGGGATGTATCTGTGCATCACAAAAGGGTCATTGAGAACCCTTTTGGGTTGTTGACAAACTCCGACATGGTTTTTTCTTGAAGGAGGTGCTGCAGATCCCTCCCCAGTTTTTGGAATAGTACCTTTTAGGGTCAAGTCTTACATTCGCTCGCCACAAACTACAACATCAAGATCTCTCCTACGGGTCCATGAGTAAAAGCACAAACATGTGGCTTTTCCCGCAAGCCCCGCACCTTAATGATGCCCAGGCGATGATGAAAGTGCCTCGGCCAGAATGGTGCCTCATGATTCAGGGAGATTTAGGGTTTCGGGTTTAGGGTTCACGCCCTCATTTGCAATGCAGAAGCCTCAATAGCTCAGAAGTTTACACATACAATTAGCATACTTGTAATGCGAAGCCCCTGATCCCATTCTGGTTATTTTGACCCCCTACACTAGATCATGGCCACGGTGTGTGTTTTTTTGCTGGCGTTTTCCATAAAATTCTCCCTGAAACTTACTGGTGCTTAAGGGAGAGTGGGGGAGGGGATCCCTGTAATAATCGGTTTCTGTAGAGCTCGAGCAGTACCCGGCAAAGAGCACCTTTTCCCTAAGCCTTAAAATACAAACTCTACTATACGAACCTCAGCCCAGAACCCGGTAGAATTTTCATCCGAAGCTCATAAACAGAGCCGAACAGGCGATTATGCTACATAGTTACGAAGTCCCCTGAACCTTGAAGTACGACACTATGCCCGAAATCCATGAATCCTCAATCCCTAAACTCTAGTTCCCTAGATCCCTAACCCCAAACGCCAAATCCCGTAACACTAACCGCCAAAAAGCCTTCAACCCAACACGCATAACCTCGAAGCCCAAGAGTTCAGACAGTTCCCCCGCTGCAGGCGTGGCTGAGCGTCAGCGGAGAAGATATGCCAAGGATTTCGGGTTGCAGAGTTTCTAGGGGTTTTGGGGATGGGAATCTTTTGAACGCAAGCTTTTAGATATTTTGGTAGGGATTCCGCTTCTGTCCCTACTTACAATTGGGACATCCTACATGAGTCCAGTTCGGGGAATGGTAAGAGGACCAGTGTCGGGCAGTTACTAAATCACATTGAACCTGCAGGGCTACCTTAAACCATACTTGGAGGGGAACCTGGAGTTAGGTAATGTAGTATATCCTCTAAAAAGCTCATTCAAACCCACCCACTAGTAACTCCGCGGTCCTTCAAAGCAATCCCTAAAACGTAGCTTGAGATGGCGAGGAGACACCTAGCCGCAGGGAGAACGGTGCGCGGACGCGAGGTTCTCCTCTGTCATGGGTTTACCCAAAGGGTCCATCTAGATCTATGGTGTAGGGTTTAAGGTGTAGGGTAGGTTCTTTGTTTATACCGATGGCCCAAAATGGTTCCCATACCCCTACTTCAAGGCCCAAGTATATACTAAACAGCCATATGGACCCTTTTGGTTTGGGGTTGAGGTATGTTTATGGTTTGGGATTCAGATTTGAGGGTTTGGGGTTCAGGGTTTGACGGTTGGGTCGGGGGCAATGTTTTGGAGGGGTAAGTTGAGGGTGTCGAAGTTTTTTGGTTATGTGGCGAGGGCTCATGCACCAGAGTTTGGACGGTTGAGGTGTGTCGTGTGTAGGGGCAAGATACCAAAGCAGTAATCTATTTGGGGATATTATGGTACGCAATATAGAGTAAGATTATATCCTCCTTTTGGGGTATAGTATTTCATATAAGGAATATAATCTTACCCGGTTTTTGCCACCAAAAAACACTACTCACCTGAGTTCGGGGTTTGGGACGGGTTGTCCCGCAAATTTAAGGTTGAGTTCGGCACTAGCAGGAATAGCCGTGTCCTAAAACCAAGGCCTTTATCAGCGCAGAAAACTTCCCACGACAACATCTATGTTTTAGCAAGCAAAAGGGTATCAGGAAAGCTTGCACGCTTCATGTTGCATGCGTGAGCGTGTTGAACACGCTGTCAGCTTGTACCGCTGCTCATTACAACCCTTGCTCAAGTTGTTCTGCATTGTGCGACCACTGCCAGCCGTACCCTGGTTCCGTCTGATTTCATGATGGGTTTGAAACCTGAATAAAAGGATATGTTGGAAGGTTGCGAGTTTTTAGACTTCTTTATTGCAACTTCTCCGACGCCTATTAAGCCTGCAAGCCTAAATCCTGTCCGGGATTGAACCCTCCAATCCTCTTTCCAGCTGCCTGGTTTAGGGTTCAGGGTTTCTGGAAGCCACCAAGGCAAACTACTGTTCTACTATACTGGGTTGCTGTTAAGGAATTTACATTAAGTTACCATAATGGGTATATATATATATAGTAAATAAAAGGGTTTCCCCAATAGAGTACCTTAATTTAAGTTCCTTAACAGCAACCCAGTATAAGGTCCACGTAGGCCCAGACCTCGACCCGATCAAGCCCAAACCTTCAGAATTCGTTCTCTCCAGAACACGGCCGTCGGCGCAGCGAGAGCTGCAGCCAGGCGGGTGTGTTGGATCCATTGCCATTATGGGGGGGTCTCCCAAAATTCGAGGTACCGTTTGGGGTCGTAGCAATACAAGGGTCATAGTGTTTCGGAGTCCATGCTATGTTAGGGTTTTTGTGACGAGCTTAGGGTTTAGGCTTACGAAGGGACTATCAAGGGTGGATATTAGGGCCTCTTTGATAGTTCAGACAGTCATACAGTGAGTATAGTCCCTAATACCTTCCATAAGAAGGATTATCGAGGGGCTTCAGGGCGTTCAGGGTTTAGGGTTTAGGTTAAACTACAAGCCAAACCGGCGCTCCACGTAAGTTGAACCTACAGGTCTCTCGCGCATGAAACTTTGGAATTCGCAACAAAGGTTGGTCAGTCGAACTTTGAACCTAGAGCCTCCATCTTCAGGTTGTAGGGCATGGGTTAGGAGGACCCCCCACCCCGTAATAGTGGTATAATAGGAATATAAGAGGACCCTACCATAATCCTTACTATCCATAATAGTCACTATTACTGGGTGGGGGTCCACCTAAGGTATAGGACAGGGCCTAGGTACCCACCATTAGAAGAGCTAATTGGTACTGGGTAGGTCGTGAAACTGCTCAAATTGCAGTTGCCCAGGTCACACCCCATGTAGACAGCTTAAATCAGGGCAGCAGGTTTTAGGGCTTTAGGGTTTAGGGTTTAGGGTTTAGGGGCTCAAGGTTTCGGGTTGCATGTGGATTTGAACGGATTTCTCCGCATCCCAAAACCTACAGCCTCCCACGCTAACATGGAACCCCAACCGGGACCCTACACAGACTACTGTCTGTGTAAAGGGCTAGACGGGGTTGAGTGTCCACACTCTAAACGCAGGCCCTACACCCGAAGCCCTAGCTGTCACGGAGCAGGACCGCGGGAGTGCAGGGCTCCGGGCCAAAAACTACACCCAGACCCCTAGAGGCCCTAACCCTGAAAATCTTAAATAGGTACCCCAAAGCCTGAAAACAAACAACTAGATTCTAACTTCCTAGACCCAGTTCCTAAATTTCCCCAAGCCTGAAACAAACAATTTAATTGAAAGATCCCTAGGCCCTAGAAGCCTCAATCGCGGTGGCCAGCCAGGATTCGCGCCGCGACGCGAAGCCCCGAGACGTTGTTCTGCAGAGGCCTCAAGAAATTCCTGAGCACTGCCCACCCCCAAATGGGGTTTAGCTTTATACAAATTCTATAGGGTTCAGGTCGGGAGTTTTGAGTGGGTTTAATGGAGTTTCCGTTTTAGTGTTTGCTCTAGAGAATGTGTATTTATCTGGGCTTGAGGGTTCAGGGTTTAGGCGGGGGCTTCGGGTAAAAAATGGAAGCTACTAGCTAGGGTTTCGGGTCTAGATCTTCGGGCAATACTTGTCAGCCTCTACAAGGACAGCAGTCTAAGTGGGGCCAGCTCTGGGCTTCTGGGCTCGTTTGCGGGAGCGTAGCGTATAAGACGACGGAAATTGTTTGGAGGAGGCTATGGCACCATGACGGGAGGACCTCAAAAGTAGCCGTGTCTTAGTCGGCAGAAGCATGCTGAAGCCAAGCATCTCTGCTATTTTCAAGTTCCTGAACTTGAGGTATCCTGAGCTAAACACTTGGGTGTAGGGTTTATAAAGGGCTTAGTAATCTAAAGTCCCAAGTTCCTGAACCCCAGGCCCTAAGCCAAAAATGAGTCTCTGTTCGGGGCACCCTAAATATCCGGGGCCGTACTAGTAAGTGCCGGGCTGTAATTTTGTCAACTTACCAAATTCTGTAGCTGATGCACCCCTTAGCCCCTCCAGCCCTAAATCCCAAATCCTAATCCCTAAACCCTAAATCCTAAGTCCTAAATCCTAAATCCTAAGTAACAACCTAAACTCTAGCCCAACAAGCTGCAGGCCAAGGCTATCTTGCGTTAAGACCACATTCCTTACTTTGTCTAGGGTCTTAAGGTCTCTTTAGGGGTTAAGGGTACCCTAAACCCTGAACGGGTATAGGTATTTTTACATGGCATAGTCTGGAGGATTTGGGCATTTAATTCTACTCCTATGCCAATAAAGGTATTAGTCATCCCTTCCCCTAATATTTAAACCCCATAATGTTAAACCCTAAGCCCTAAGCCCTGATCCCTACCTGGACCCCAAAAGTATGTAAAATAATGGCCTTTAGGGCTGTTATTATGGATTTAGGGCCATTATTTCACATACTTCTGGGGTTTAGGTAATCTTATTTAACTTATCAAATATGCCTTGAACCTCCAAGTAACTCAGATCCCGGCGTTCGCGATCGCCCGCTCGGGGCTATGGAGGGAGGCGCGGAAGCCTTGGCATCTCAATATGGGCCACAGTCTAAACTTCTTAGAGGGGGTTATAACGGGGATTATGTAGGGGATCATCATAGGGTCTACTCAAGGTCATGCTAGGAGTTTAGACTGTGGCTCATGTAACAACACGGGTTCAGCACTTTGGGATGTAGGGCTTAGGATTCAGATGTTAGGATTTCCGACTTGGGGTTTAGAATGTAGGGTTGAGGGGCCTGGAATCAAGCTGTAGGGTTCAGGATTCAGGGAAGGGGAGTTGGGGGGGGGTGGGAGCGTCGTTGTGCAATGATCACAATTAGCGCGTCAGCCTTGTTGCGTAGGTCTAGGAGTGAAATCCTACAGTGTTGCGGCTGCATACCCATGGGACAATTCTCTACTCCAAGCCCCAAACCACCGAACTCTGAACCCCTGAGCCCTGATCCCTAAACCCCAAACCTTAAACCTTAAACCCTTACTTAGCCAATAGATGAACTCCAACCTTTTCTGGGCTTCCTTGTTGGGTCTTCATAGTAAGTATTATTTCAACCCTTTCTTTATTCGGGAAGAGAGAACCCTCAACCCCTAAACTCCACAACTGAAGCCATGGAGGGCAGACAGCGCGCTGCAACGAGACCTAGAGGACTCTTGGGAAGTGCTGTTTAGGGTTGAGGGTCTAGGGTTTAGGGGGAGTTCCTCAACATTGGCGGCCCCATGGGCCCTTAGGATATTTGAGCTACGGATAAAGGGCTACAAGGGTATATAGGGGTTATGTAGGGATAATGGAAAAAGAAAAGGAAAAAGGAAAGGAACATGGAAGCTGCTATAGTGGGGTTATATAGGGTGTAGGGTTTAGGATTTCGGGTTCAGGGTCTCTCTTTGAAGGGGGCTATACAAGGGATCATATAGGGGACTACTATAGGGGTCATTAAAAGGGATACTAGGGGTTTAGACTATTGTTCATAGAGCTACGGACTAAAGTTAGGTTGGGAAGGACCTACAACAAGATGTATAATGTTGCACCTTCTTTACATCTGGGCCCCTCGCCCTAGCAATGGGGCCCCAGAAAAATGGCAATTAAGGACTGTGAATGAGGCCAGCTGAGAACTGGTACAGGTGGTATTAGTAAGTTTCAGATTTCCTGAATCTGGAGCTTCTTATTTTGAAAACATGAATTTCAAAACATTCCTATGATTTTTGGGCCCGAAAATCAAAACATATTATTCGAGGTCTTCCCACCAATGGCGTGAAATTGAATAAGCGGCTGCCAAAACAACTATTCAAGGTCTCCTCATTAAAGTCAATGCAACATGAAGGGGTTAAGTGGGGGACCTTTAAGGAATATACTATAACTTAAGTCCAGGGCTCATATAAGGATTATGCGGGAAATATGGGGGCCTGGGTAGGCGGTGTATAGGGATTGGCTGGAGAAAGGTTCATAGGAGTACCATAGGCCGTCCGAATATGCGACGCCGCCAAACTAAGAAAACCTTATAACGACAAACAAGCCACTGATATCTGGCTTCAGAAGCGACAGACTGGGTGAAAGGTCTCCAGTTCAAGTCTGACTGCTAGACTCTAAATCCCAAACCAGCCCATATAGCTATAATATTGATAAAACCCAATTTTTACACATTTTTGTGGGGGTCCTTCCTGTGCTGGTGGTTGAGGCTCGGCTGGTGAAGCTGCACTTCAGGATCGCAATTTTCTGTAAGTTCAGGAGCTCCAAACTTGCTGTCTTGGGCTCCAACCTTGCCAACAACCCCACTAAGCATCCTAAGCCCTACACCCTCAACCCCAAACGCCTGAATCGTAAACCCTGAATCCCTGAACTCTACCCCCAAACCCCAAACCCCAAACCCTAAGCCCTAAACCCCAAGCCCTAAACCCTATAATCTCCAAACCCTAAACCCTGAATCCT
>CAJNIZ010001135.1:10598-23929 GCA_905231905.1 Symbiodinium pilosum | reverse complement strand
CTGTAAAAACTGGCCTTTGGTTAGCTGGGAAGGAAGGAATGGAGAAGAAAAGGGAAACACTAAAATGGATCCTAACAGTAGTCCCTATCTAACCCACTGTAATACTTTCCATTTTCTTCTCCATTCCTTCATTCCTAGCTGACCAAACTGCAAAAATCAGGCAGGAGCTGGCAGTGGACTTGCTGCTCAGGCTGCCAAACTTCGCTTTCAGCTTCGAGGGCTCATTGCCCTGAACGCCAACTGTGGTACATAGGGGTTTAATATGGGAGTTTCCTAAAATTAGGGGTACCATTTTGGGGGTACCTATAATAAGGACTATAGTATATTAGGGTCCATATTGCGGTCCCCTTATTTTGGGAAACTACCATATAGGGTTCCATAGGGGGTGTTGAACAGCAGCTTGGCTGAACGGCCTAAATAACCCCACTAAACTACTCTGTAATCCCAGTTTCCATTTCATTTTCCATGTTCTTTTCCATTTGATTCTCCACTATGATTGGGGTAATATCACCTAATCTCTGGGCAGCCAGCCATGCTGCGGATGCCTATGGCAGGGTCACAGCCTCGTGCGGGCGGCAGAGTTTCCGACGCCGGCTTGCGGCTTCGTACCCGCTTCAGCGGCCGTCCGATTGCTTGCGAGGGAACGTGGGCGGGGGTTGGGCTTGGCTCTTTTGTCCAGTTTTTGCGGCTGTTTTTGCTCTAAGCTCTGAGACCTTCACTAGCAGGATGGTGCACCCGTGGCCAAACCCAAGGACCCGGTTGACCAAACTTGGCTGAGATTCCATCTTGACAACGACGGCCGTTTGGATCTACCGGTTTTTGCTGAAGACAGTTCTCCTGAATCAGCACAAGAAGGAAGCAGAGCGCCTCTCTCCTCCCCCTCCTCGCCCCTCCCCCCCCCCCTACCCTTCCCTACCCTTCCCCTCCGCCGGCTTCCTTCCCTTCGGCCTTTCTTTCCTGAACTCCCCCAGCTGCCCTGTCACGACGTGCTCTGCTTCTGCATGCTGTCTGTCCTCCTCCGCCGCCGACCGCTGCTCAAGCCGGCCGGGGCGGAGCTGCAGCTTACAAAGGCCAGGAATTTCTAATCCCTGGCGTGTGAGAAGCCAGGTCTAGGCTGCAAATCCTTCTTGCAAGAAACCTGTAACTAGTCTACGTGAGAGCAAGATCTTGCTTTGAGGACGCTGTTTTTTTTTAAGGGTTTTGCTGGCGAGTCGCTCTATTTCATGCGCTGAATCCTAGTGTTGACGTTGCTAGCGTCATTTCCGCCTAAAGATGGCGCAGGGTTGCACGGGGAGTAGACGGCCCCCGCAAAAAGCTGGGCGGTTGTCGGCTGACTGCTTCAATAGATAAAGGTGCAGCGTAAAGGAATTCTTCTCTACGAAACCTATAGGGCGTCTTGCGATAGCTTCAGACTACCTGAGCCAAAGGTTTCAGCAAGTCGCAGTGACGAGACCACCATGGCTATCATTATTACCATCCTCATCATCATCGGAAGGAGGCACGGCAGCATCAGAAGCAAGCTTTGCAACCTGAACTCATGGGTTCCCCTACTACCCCCCTCTATACTACCCCCCTAGGTTCCCCCCTTAATTAAGGTTATTTAAGGATAACTAGATCTAATTAAGGTTAATTGAGGGGGAACCTAAACCCTAAACCCATGAACCTGTACAGCAAAGGTCACAACTCTGCGGGTGCCTCAGCTGCAGCCACGTTTGGCGACGCCGCCGCCTCGGTGGGTCTCCCGGTTTAGGGGTTTAGGGGTTTAGGGTTTAGGCTTTAGGGTTTAGGGTTTAGGGTGTAGGGTTTACGTTTTGGGTTTAGGGTTGTATTGCCCGATGTTACCCTATGTTATACCCCTATAAAACCCCAATATACCATAGTAGCTTGCATGTTCTTTTCCATTATCCCTAAACAACCCCAATACACTGCTTCAACTGTTGCCAAGTTTCAGGCATTTCCAAAGCTGCTTTGCTTCCTTGTTTCCTGCACAGTGGCACTGCTCATCAAAGCAATCCTTGAGCAATATACTATAGTAGCATCCATGTTCTTTTCCATTATCCCAAAACAACCCCAAAATTCTAGTAGTATCCATGTTCCTTTCCATTATCCCTAAACAGCCCCAATATAACCCCAATATAATCCCTCATATACTATAGTAACTATAGTAGTTTCCATTTTATTCTCCATTATTGGGATATATATTTATATGTATTTGAGCCAATACCCTAAACCCTGAACCCATTTCTCAAGCTCGGGGCCGAAGGCCCTTGCGGCACAGCACCCAGGGTTCTTCCTCCAGCAGTGTGCATCTTCCGCATTGGGATAACATTAGGGTTAAGGGTTAAGGGTTTAGGGTTTAGGGCTATGTTAGGGTAACATTGGGTTCTATCAGGGAAATATTGGGGTTATATTACTACAATATTTGGCAAACATGAACTGACTGCCAGGCGGGTCCTCGCTTGCCGGCTTTGGGCAAAGGCATGAGGCTGCGCATGTCAGGGTCTTCGTTCAACAGGAGGGACCCCAGGAAAAGTCATGTATGACTTGGTACATAGCCCCATTCATGACGACACAAACACAATCGGTACAATTTCTGCGTAAATCTACTACCCTGCTGCTGCTGTTGCTGCTGCTACACACCATTCAACAATCCTTGTGGACACAAAAATTTCCTACCTGCATGGCAGAGCATCGGCGTGGCAATATTTTGCACAAGCGACTGAAGTCAAGCCGTTTAGGGTTCAGGGCTTAGTGCAGAACAGCTCCGTCAGCCAGCCACAAAGCACTTTTACTCTGCAAACCAGGGTACTCAATCGAAATGTCAGTGGGCAGTGATCCGCCAGGCACTTGCTCTCTTCAGACCACCATGCAGATGCCATCTAATTGATGACATCCCAGCAAGCACTGTTAAAAGTTGAATAGGAGGGCATCCGAGAAGGATTTAAAAAAGAGAAAAATCAACATGCCTTGACGGCTTACTGGAATTCATTTGGCAAAGCTCTTGCTGCTTCTCTTTACAACCCTGTCAATACTTGTGAGCCTTCTACTACCTAAGTGTCGCGCCCACTTGGTGCCAGAACCTCTGGTGGAAATTGCACGTTAAAGTGCGCTTTCCAACGTTCAGGAAGACAAACTTTTTTGCGCGTTAGTTTCAGTACGTTTGCACCTAGCGGACTCCATGCTGAGGTTTAGGATTTGGGGAAAGATCTTTTAAAGCAATAAAGGGGCCCATTGGATACTCAAGGGGCCCACCCACATAATACTAAGCCCATGGTGAGCCCATACCAGGACAAAAATCTTCAAAAGGCAATACAAGGACCGACCCCTTAAATACTAAGCGCATACTCTGAGGAAATCTTGGAAGGTGGTAACGGGACCTGGCAACATAATGCTAAGCCCATACTATGGAAAATCTTTAAGGGTAGCAAAGGGACCCACCCACATAATCTTACGCCATACGACAGACCTTTGAAGGTAACAAAGGGGCCCACTGGTATAAAGCTACTTGAATGCTATGAAAAACCTTCCAGAGTAGTAAAGGAACTCACCCATGCATCGACAAGCCCATACTATGAAAATATCTTTGAGGGGGTAATGAAGGGGCCCACCCATATAACAAGCCCATACTATGAGAGCAAATGAGGGCAGTAGAGGGACCCACGACACGACTACACATCTACAACAGAAGGATCTCCAATGATCTTAACAAGATACAACAAGACATGTATTGTTGCCCCCCAGTCTGTACCACAAAAAAATCTTGTAAGCTTAGCATGCAGATGCCCTCCCTAGTGAAAAAATCGGCAGCCCTACTCTCAAGTCTCAGTCTTTCTTTCCGACAACCTTGGACATCAAGTGAGCTGTAGTCTAAACTCCTAGTATCCCTCTTCGAAACCCCTATACTTCTCCTCTTTATAATTCCCTATATAACCTCCCTGCCTTTAAGGAGTTTAGACTATGGCTCAAGTGGCGTTTGACATGAAGTCATCTCCAGGGTTTAGGGTTTAGGGGTTTAGGGTTTAGGGGTTTAGGGTTTAGGGTTTAGAGTTAAGGGGTTTAGGGTTTAGGGTTCAGGGGTTTAGGGTTTAGGGTTTAGAGTTTAGGGGTTTAGGGCTTAGGGGTTTAGGGTTTAGGGACGTCCTGACCGCTCTGCATTCTTACCAGGTCTCAGGAATTCCTTTAAGGAGACACACGCATAAATCCAGCAGAAGTTTCTCCGTGCTCCGCTTCAACAATCGTGCATGTGCCTCCCATGTACTACTAACAGCAATAACAGTTTCGTAAGAATAGCAATAATAATCACGGTAAACATAATGATAACAGTAGTCATAGTAATAACTATATAACTACTATTGATTCCGGTTATCGGTATTATCAATGTATACTAGTATTACAAATACTCTTAGTATAATCATTGCTGTCACTACTATCATACCCATGGATGTTACTCTTATTCTTACTGTACCCGAAACCCTGAACCCGAAACCCTACACCCTAAACCCCGTTATGCCAGAGGCGCCGCAGCCAACTGAGCTCCTTACCTTGGAGAATGAGACGTACTTGCTCGCATTGGAGGCCAGCGTCACCCCCAAATTCACGATCTTCCTGAGCAGTCTTGCCTTCTTACGATGATTGCTGTTATTATTCTATGACTATTATTGTTGCTGTTCTTACTATTCTTGTTATTCTTAATATTCTTGCTATTATTACTATTATTACTAATATTGCTATTATTACTATTCTTACTATTATTACTATTATGACTATTATTACTATTATTACAACTAATGCTATTATTGTTGTAATTGTCATTACTATTAGTACTATGATTGCTACTATTACTATTACCACTATTATTACTGAAATTACTGTTATTAGGATACTTGCGGTTATTATTCTGAGTCTTGCTTGTGGACGCAAAGAATGTGACTTGATCTGCCAAGGATGCTGTTTAGGGTTGAGGGTTTAGGGTTGAGGGTTTAGGGTTTAAACGTTTAGGCATTGGGGATTTGATTCCGAGACCCCTTGGGAAGATCCAAAAATTAGATCCCCTATATAGACCCATAATAGCCCCTATATAATCCTTATAATTTCCCATGTGGTTCTAGGGGATCTAATTTCTAGATCCCTTTAAAGGTCTGGGTTCTCATTAGTACTGTTATTGCTTTTATTCTTGTTCTTACGGCTGCTATCATTACTATTATTACCGTCAAGAATACTATTGCGGTTGTTGTTCACAGACTTCAGGACAATGCCACCCCTCTGTGACACAGTTGCCGCCGCCAGAAACATAACCAACAACCTTGCAGAACCGGTCCTGGCAGGGGGGATAAACTTTGGCCTTTGTAAAAAAAAAAGGGGGTTCCGGGAACCCTGCCCTGACTGGGCTGGCGAGAGATGTGCGAGTGTGAACACAGCAAAGACACCGCTTCTAGGAAAAGCTGCAGGAACACCAAGTGGAAAATAATCTTGCTCCTTCTGGCATTCCTTTTGAACATGCTACTCTTGTCACTGGTGCTGAGTATGGAATGCAGGAAGATGACATGAGCTGTAGTTTACACTCCTTAATGGGAGGTTATATAGGGGATAATATAGGGGACTAGTGTAGGGCGTATCAAGGGGATGCCAGGAGTTTAGACTAAGGCTTATAGAAGGGCCATGGCAAGAGACTGTACAAGGGCTAGTAGTACAAGGTGTAGGGGTTGGTTTAGGGGTTTAGGCTTTAGGGTTTAGGGATCCATGCCCGAATTCGTATCTGCAAACCCATGAACTTTACACTTTACACCCTAAACCCAAAACCCTACGTGAGCCATAGTCTTAACTCCTACTATCCCCCTCAACAACCCCTATAATGCTCCACTATATAATCCCCTACGTAATCCCTTTCAGAAGTTTAGACCCTAAACCCTAAACTCTCAACCCTAAACCCTAACTAAAACCCCAAAAAACGCTAAACCCTATGCAAGACTACTTGTCTGAGATTCCCTAAACCCTAAACCCTGAACCCTAAACCCTAAACCCTAAACCCTGATATTCAGAGGCCGGAACTGGGGAGAGCGGCCGACAATGCGGTTCTCAGCCCTAAAGGCCTGCCACTTGGCTTTTGGGCTTTGGGGTTTTGGGGGTTTAGGGGTTGAGGGTTAGGGGTTTAAGGGTTTAGGGTTCATGGGTTTTTGTGATGTAGGCTTTCAGTGCTTTGGCTTCGGGTTTGAGGTGTAGGACTTCATGCAGGAAGAACCGGGAAGCATTTGGTCGCTGCTGTCGGATTTGGCAACGAGAGACAAAGATGAGACACCCTGCCTTCGTGAAAATTATGAAGACAAGCAAAATGCGAATAGCGGTAATGAGTACGAGGCCGAGAGATGGGCTCTTCCTTTCCGAGCCCTTTTTCTCATTCTGGCTCGAATGCGGTCTCGCCATGTCGCCACAGCTGCCTTCTTTGTGCGCTGAGCGATGCGATCCAACTCCAAATGGGGGTTTCTCAAAAAGGTTTGTTCTCGGGGATTCAAGGCCTTCTGTCGCATAGATTCATTCGAAGGCCACAATAAGGGAATATCTCTAGAGAGGCAAGCACGAAATGCTTTGAGAAACACCAAAATCATGAAGCTCTCGAATTGACAACTGGAATGAAGAGCTTCCAGGAGGGAGCCTGATCACATGGCTCTAGGGCTTCGGGCGTAAGATTTAGAATTTAGGAATTTGGGTTCAGGATTTTGGGTGTAGAGTTTAAGATTCACAGCAGAGGATTTTGGGCTTTAGGGTCCGTCTGCTGTACCCTATAAAAACTACAAGTGATGACTGCTTTCCAGGGGACCCTGGGGGAACCTCGTAGCTCGGGGGCAATGTGGGGACTACCTTAGTCTCAAAATTCATACCGATAGACTCTTTCTTGTCCTAGAAAAACCTGCAACTTGTATCTGTAAACACTGTAAATGTGATACCCCTCTGCAAGAAATAAGATAGAGCCCCAGCCTGGAAGCACCAAGGATTCCAGCAAGTGCTTTCGGTAGCATCTAATACCCTCAGCCCACGTATATGACCACAAGCCTTTGGAGAATGGAGCAGGGAATCCTGACATGTGCTTTGCTCTACACTCCTGGCATTTCCTATATAGTCCCCAATTCCTATGTAACCCCTTTTAAGGGGTTTAGACCCTAAACCCTAGACCCCGAACCCTGATCCCTACACCTAATCCCTTAACCCTAAATGAACCCTATATTATCTCCTCAAAGAGTTAATCAAATGGGGGGGACATGGGCAAGGCATACAGAAGTCACTGCAGCAAGAGGTGCTGGGCTTTGCTGGCAAGAGCGGCTTGGCCGCATCTCACTTTCAGGAATTATCTAAGCTGCGGTTGAGGAACCTACATTAAGGCACTACAATAAGGGTAGATAGGGTTTAGGGATTTGGAGTGTAGGGTTGCTGTTGAGGAACTTAAATCCAGTTACTGTCATAAGGAAACCCCATGATTTACCATATGCACATATCATGGTAACTTAAGCTGCGTTCCTTAACAGCAAGCCAATTTTGCATGCCGTCACCACCACTCTTGGCGCTTATAGCGCCCAAAACGCGGGAAGGAAGTCTGGGACTTCACTTCAAAACCTTTGCTAGTCTATCTGGTCAGGAGAGCAGGTGAGGTATCACCTAAACCCTAAACCCTAAACCCACCTAAACCCTAAACCCTAAACCCCAAACCCTAAACCCTTATGATTATTCTTCGGGGTGCTGGTATGCTCCAGGAATTACGAGTGAATTTGCCTGGAGAAAACACCGGTCCTTGTTCTTCCTGTTTCTTCATGCACAATAACCGGACCAGTTCCAAAAACTAATTCTGGCCAGCAAGTGGCAAGTGGTCTCCCCGCCAGACAGACCAAAAAAGAGTCTGAGCTTCCAGCCTCTACACGTCGGAAGCCCTGATAAGCTGCAAGGGGGTCTTTGTGTCTCGTAATTAAGGTTGAGCTTGTACGAGGGGTGCTGGCACCACCCGCTCAGGCACCCCTGTTGCAAGCTTCACATGGCTTCGCAGCTCTTCGTTGCAGCTTCCTTTTGGCAGACATATTCCCACAATAGTCGGGAATCGGCTGCAAAGGCTCTACAAACTACCCTGAACCCTGCAAACCCATCTGCTGATAATCTGTATGAAGTTCCGTGACAGCAACCCATCATATCCTACTGAAACGTCTCGGCGGAAGCGACGAGTTCGTCAACGGCACGACATCCTCGAGGACCTGGCTTCCAAGTACCTCCACCGACGGCATATATACGATAATGAATAATACAACATATATATAGTATAAATCTATATATATATATACAAATAACATTCTAGAAAATACTAGATTTAGTATCATTGTTTATACATATCTATATATATACATATACATTATGTATATGCAATGGCGGGCGCGGCGAGCTGCTGCAGTTGCTGATGTCACTGAGGCAAAACATCCACAAGCAGTCATGCAGTCTGGCCAGCTGCGCACGAGCCATGCGATAAGTCGTAGCCTTCACGGCAGCCTGGCAGATTGCATGACCCTTGTACCCCATATTCTATACCCTATCGAACCCAATATAGTAGTTTCCATTATCTTTTCCATTATCCCTACATAGCCCAGTAATATATGAGAACAAGAATGCCCCGGCATGTAAAAAGGTCGAGCGAGCAAGACTAGAAGCCGACGGGAAAGTTGCCCCTATGTAAACCTTTGAGCGTACATGTGAGTCGGCGACGATGCTGTGTCCCTACTCGTATGTATCATCTTAGGGTAGAAAGACACAGGACGGCATGCACAGAGCACTGCCAGAGCGCAGAAGTAAAGCCCCCTGTATAACCCCTACAACCCCTATATAACTCCTATAGTCCCTATATAACCCCTATAATCCCTATATAACCCCTATGATCCCTATATAACCCCTACAACCCTATATACACCCCATAATCCCTATATAACCCCTATAACCCCTATAGGCAGGCCTGCAAAGGTGCTTCGGCTGCGCGAGACCCGCCGAATGTCCCCTGCTGCAGATAGACGCTACTGGGGCTATATAGGGGTGATATAGGGGTTATAGGGTTATATAGGGATTATAGGGGTTATAGGGGTGATATAGGGATTATAGGGGTTATATAGGGATGATAGGGGATATATAGGGGTTACATATAGATGCTAAGCGACGGTGCCCGTGAACGAGTGTACCGGCTAAGCTCACAGTCTCACAGTCTTCCGAAACCTGTTTCTTCAGTTGCACATGCTTTTGCCGCAGGATGCCTTCCCAGTCACAGGATCGTCGAGGTGAGGAGCAGCCAGACGAACGAGGCGTGTGTCCTTCATTCACAGCCGCACCGGCTCAGCCAATGATCGCTCATCCAACAAAAGCAGCCACTGGGTGTCTAACTGCCTGCATCATGGAAGTCTGCAAACGGCCCTAGCAACCTGTCAGGCACAGACCCTCTGATCACGACACGTTTCAACTGAGGCTGCGCATGGACACCTGCGGAAGTCCTCCTCCGCAAGCACCGCGAGCGTGCAATCTCTCACTGCGGTCACGGTAGCGGCGCGCGGACTGCATGGCAATTGGAAGAGTCAGGGCTCCGGGAGGCAGCTACCGTGTGCCTTGCATACATCAGCGCAAGCTCGCCGAAGTAGTCACCAGGCCTGCACCCCTCTACTAGAATATACTATAACATATTATAACATACTATAATATACTATAACATACTATAACATACTATAACAAACTATAATATACTATAATATACTATAATATACTATAACATAGTATAACATACTATAATGTACTATAATGCACTATAATATATATATATATATGTGAGGCAGGCTCAGTTTCCCTCTTGATGGTCAGCATGCCATGAGTGCCAAGGATGTCCCTCCCAAGAGCCGAGGCTCCAACTTGTAGGTTTTGACATCTCGCCCGGCCTGACGAATCTAGGTATATAGTCCCCCTTAAGTAGATAGAATATGGGATATATGGGGATCTTATTATAATATGCCCAAAGCCATACTCCATCTACTTAAGGGGGACTATATATTATAGTATATTATGGTATATTACATTCTATTGTAGTCTATTATGGTATATTATATTCTGTTATAACCTGTTATAACATATTATAGTATATTATAGTATATTACATTCTATTGTAGTATATTATATTCTATTATAACCTATTATAGTATATTGTACTGCATCTTGATGCATAAAGGCAAGAAGAAGTCCTTGGACGCGACAGCTTCCCCCTCGATCAGAAGAAAGAATTCATGTCCTCGCATCGCGGAGCACTTCTTGAGATTACTCTCTATACATCCCCTATACAACCCGAAACCTTGAGATTAGTAGTTTCCCTTTTCTTTTCCATTACCCCTTTATAATCCCTAATATTACCCTAATAGCCTCCCTTTCACTGGTTCCCAGCTATCCTTCATCTCCCTCTCGAATGATTGGCTGGCCGGGCTCATAGTAGCGAGTCCTCTAACAGGAGCTGTAAACACATGGCAGTTGCCCTTAGCAGATGCAGCCCCGCAGCCTCAGGCAGTCAATCACCTGTCAAGAAAGAGAAAGAGGGAGATGGAGAGAGATCCAAAATTTTGTTGACGTTTTGATTGAGATGCGCCTTCGTTCTCTCCTCCTTGTCCAAAGGTTGTAGTACCTCAACTGACCTGGCCCGGGCAACTTCCAAAGAAACTTTGCCATCCACGCACGCAGCATCTAAGGAAGGCCATTTCATTCACTCGGGACGCTACATCAGCTTCCGATCGTAGTACCTTCGCTTGGCCTCCTGTTTCCGCCGGTCAAGCACATATCTAAACAGTCCGTCAGGAGGAGGCCGTTCGTTTTGCAGGGTCCTGGAAAGAACAAGTGATCTTGCAGACCGTCTGTCTGCTCACGGACCAGATCTTCGCGGCCTCGTTGGCAGAAGACGCATGCCAAGACTCATTACACGAGCAACAGCTTTGCTGTCAGTGATTATAAGATTTACCACTGATACCCAGTTTTTGTCCAGCACTTATTCCCTAAACCCTAAGCCCTAAACCCTAATATTCCACAGCCGTGATATTGCGGGAGTGTTCAGGACCGGGCAGTTCGCGCAACAACAGTAGCAGCACGGGGAGCCTGGCACCCACGCTTCAAAGCACAGAAATCTGCCAGGAGTCCCCCCAACACTAATGTAGGTCATGGTGCTACCCTTACTCAGACGAATACTAGGCCCATTTATCACTAAGTCATGACGCAGAAGTTTTGCTGCTGTCGACATTTTCACTATGGCGAGTTATACCATCTTTATATAGTAGTTTCCATTTCATTTTCCATATCCCAGTATAACCCCAATGTAACCCGAATTTGCCCCTAAACCCTAAACCCGAAACCAATAAAACCCCAATATAACCCTAATATTACCCCAATGGGTTTATAGGTGCATTGCCTTGAGCGCTACATGGAGGGCGAAAAGCTGCCTGATGCAGCACTGCTAGCTCCCCGAAGATGCTTCCAGGCCTTAGGCGAGACCACCACCTAGTTTCTCAAAACTGCAGGGTGCCCTTTAGGGTTTAGGGTTTAGGGTTTAGGGTTTAGGGTGAGAACATGGAGGAACATTAAGGCCCCTCAACACACTGTAGCAGTGACTTCCGTCCAAAGCGGTAGTCATGACAATAACAGGCAACAACGAGAAGCACAAGAGCGATGCTCCCACAACCATGAAAATCATAGTTCCGCCGGCAATGAGAATAAGTGCCTCATACCTGGGAACTATGGTAGTTTAGTGCAATATCGTAAACCACGGTAGTTTAGTGTAGTATGGTAATATGGCGTTTTCCAGAAAAAGGTCGACCCCAGAATAGACCCCAATAAACTATATTCCTTATTATGGGGATCCCCAATAAGGATCAATAAAGTACCCCTACTTTTGGGAAACCCGAAGCCCTAAACCACCCCTATATAACCCCATATATCCCTCATTCTTGAAGATAGTAGTTTCCAGCTTCTTTTGCATTATCCGTATATACTCCCTATACTACCTCTATATATTATAGTAGTTTCTATTTTCTTTCCATTATGCCTATATTTTCCCTATATTACTCCTATATATTAGCGTTTTCCAGTTTCTTTTCCATCGTCCCTACATGTTCCCTATATTACCCCTATATATAATGATAGTTTCCATTTTCTTTTGCATTATCCCTATATATTCCCTTTATTACCCCTATATACTAGAGTGGTTTCCAGCTCCATTTTTATTATCCCCAACTTTGGGAAAGCCTAGTATCAACTGCAGTCTAACCAAATGCCCGAGCAGGAGAGACTTCCTAAGAGCCGCACTCCCTGTAAGTGCAAACGCTCCTCTCCTGAATCAAGGGATGGTAGGGGGGGAGGGGTATCGCAGGGGGTATATAGGGGATGTATAGGGGTTATACTGGGATAATGGAAAAGAAAATGAGAACTGCTGTTTAGGGTTTAGGTGTTAGGGTCTAGGGAGGATTTGATTCAAGACGATTCAACGGTCAGGGTTTAGGGTATATTCAAGTATGAGTGATGAACTGTCAAGTCAACAATGGCAGCCGAAAAGGCCCAGGGCACAACCTAAACCCAAAAACTCAAAAACCTCCAAAAATGTACCCTCTAACCCCAGTGTCCATTTAAATTTCCTTCTTCTTTTCAATTTTATTCTCCATTGTTGGGATTTTCATCAAGAAAGACCGGCAGACAAGGTGGCATTAGTCTCTTTCGGCGCTGGTCAAAGCAACCTTAACATCATGCCGTGCATACATTGTACCGATTGCACCGGCATGGACATTGAAAATCAACAATCAAAACGTTACATATGCATACCTACACAAGCCTTATCCTGTCATTCACCCTAAACCCTAAACCCTAAACCCTACACCCTAAACCCTAAGCCCCAAATCCTAAACCCTAAACCCTAAACCCTAAGCCCTAAACCTCTCTACCATATATATTGAAACTCTAATTACATTTGCTATTCCGGGTCAATCCGGGTCAATCCATTTGCGATTTGGGTCAATCCATTTGCGATCCGGGTCAATCCATTTGCGATTTGGGTCAATCCATTTGCGATTTGGGCCAATCCATTTGCGATTTGGGTCAATCCGTTTGCGATTTGGGTCAACCCATTTTGCGATTTGGGTCAATCCATTTGCGATTTGGGTCAATCCATTTGCGATTTGGGTCAGTCCATTTGCGATGTGGGTCAATCCATTTGCGATTTTGGGTCAATCCATTTGCGATTTGGGTCAATCCATTTGCGATTTGGGTCAGTCCATTTGCGATGTGGGTCAATCCATTTGCGATTTGGG